>JAODAL010022367.1:0-64882 GCA_025379985.1 Phyllomedusa bahiana | reverse complement strand
AAAGAAGGATTACAAAAAATCCCTAGGGGGGATAATAAGATGTTTTTTTCTACCAAATATAGTAAAAATTTCAAACAAATAAAATCTATATTTTTAAAACACATCAATGTTTTAAGACAGGATACAAATTTGGCTTAGACAAAGGAGTACGAGTCATACCCAGGAAAGGCAAAACCCTAGGAAACATCATATCCCCTAGTGTATATATTAATAATTCTACTAATTCAGCCAAAGTATGGCTCTCACAAAAAGGATATTATAGATGTGGCGGGGCATGGTGAAATGCTTGCAAGTTGACTATGAAAGTCACACAATTCACAGACAATAACAATACACAAATATTTTATATCAAACAATTCATAAACTGCAATAGTTCATTTGCATTTATATAATAGAATGCACAAGGGTGCAATGTTAAATATGTAGGTAGCACTACACGGAAAGTGAAAACTAGGTAATGGAACATGTGTCTAGCATCAAAAAACAGCAAGGTCAGGTATCTGGGGATTCTAGGCACTTTATTGAATGTCATGATGGAGACCTTACAGAGTTTAAATACTATGCAAAAGAACAGGTCCCATATCCATACAGAGGTGGAAATTGGACTAAAATAGTAAGACATAGGGAGGTTTTCTGGATATTAAAGTTGGGAACTAGGAGACCAGAAGACATGATGTATATTTATTAATAGAATTGTAACATTGGTCTTCCCAGATATTTATTCCCTGTATAGAGAACGTATATATGCATACATCCATTGCCTCCCCATGCATACGTCAAAAGTGATCATGTGACGAGGTCATGACAGGTGATTGATTTCAGTTTGTTTTAAAAGACCTTCATTCACATAGCATACTATACAGTGAGCAAGGGCCTGTGCTCCCGAAACATGTCTTTGCTATACCACATATGTGGGTGTATGTTGCTAGTGTGCATTTTACTGTTTTATGGATGGAAATAAATTGCTACATTTACCGCTACTGGCTTTTTGATATTGCGCTGGTATCAGACGTTTGTCAACCATACCCGGATATCCGTTTACTCTGGACTTCACGCTATAGCCTGACAAGAGGTCGGCCTGGACCTATGTGGTAGGAGTCCAGCAGAGTGAGCCTAGGAAAGCGGAATGGAATGGCCAAGTGATCACGGCACTGATGGGGATTGACCGCAAGGTCCTGACTCGTGGGCAACAACAGCTGCTGGAAGAAACCCTTTGCAAATTTCAGGATGCGTTCGAGACATGATAAAGACTTTGGGTGTGCTTCTACCATTGGGCACAAAATCCCTACTGGCGATGCCATGGCCATCAGGGAACGGTACCTGCAAATCCCACCCAAAATGTATCAGGCAGGGAAAGAGATGGTGGCCAGTATGCTGGAGAAACAGATGATCCAGGAGAATCAAAGGACCAGGGCTGCTCCTGTCGTCTTGGTGCGGAAAAAAGATGGAAGTCTCAGGTTCTGTGTAGATTACGGAAAACTGAATGCTCAGACTGTCCAGGATGCCTACCCTCTCCCACAGTTTGAAGAGTTGCTGTCCGCTTGGTTCATGCAAATTTTTTTTGGACTCTCTCGGGCCCAGCGGTACTGCAGGTGCCAGTGGCTAAGAAGGAAAGGGTAAAGACCAATTCATTTACCCAAGGGTCTAGAGTTTGTTTGGTGCGTTGGTCTGTCTAAGGCCCCCGGGGGAACATTCCAGGGGGCTTGGAGGAAAGCTGGTGATCTTAACTTTGGTCGTGCTGATCTCGATGGACGATTGTCCGAGTGGCCCCGCAGCCCCTCCCCCGGGGCGCGGGCGACTGGGTGCTGCCCGCGGGTCCGGGGCTACTGCGTTCCACGGGGGGTCCCGGCCCCTCCTTTTCCTGACCCTGCCCCGCATCCTCTGCCCCTCTGGCCCGGCCCGGGTTTTATGCGCATGCCGCGTCCCGGCTCTGGGGGGTTTTTAAAGACCAGTACCCCCATTATTGGTAAAGGCTGGCAGGGGACCCTATTTAACCCCCTTTCCTTCCGGTTCCCCTTTCCCGGATCTTTCGTGCCTTATGCCTTTAGGAAAGCGCTTCTGCCTCGTACCTGTCTTCCTTTGTACCCGAACCTTTCGCTCCTGTTTCTGGGACCACGAACCTTTTCGCCTGCCCTGACCTTCTTGTCCCCCCCGACTTCACCTACATCTCTTGATTTTGTCCCACGTATCCTTTGGCGACCCCGAAAGAACACCCCGTGGGCGACCCTGGTAGTTTCCGCCGCAGCAAGTCCACCCCGCTTTGGGGGGGGCTTGGTAAAAAAACCGGGTTTATTAGTTCCGCCCCTGGTAGGCTTACACCATCGTTCGGTGGTCCAGCGGTTCCACTCCGCATTTTTCAGTAAGACCCGGCCATGGACCCCGCCAAGGTACCTTTCCCCCGGGTGAACGGATTTTCCGGCAATAGTGGTCAAGCATTTCCAAACCTTGCGCAAAACCCCCAGCGCTGAACCAGTTGTCCGCCATGCTGCAGCAGCCCCTTGGCAAAACAAAGCCGCAAAACTCCTCCTCCGGGGGCGACGCCTCCGCCGGTCCGGGCCCTTCTAGGTGGTTTACCATTTCCCCGAAAAGTTTAAAGGGGACTCCAAACTGTGCAGGGGATTTATTACCCAGTGCTCTATGCACTTGGTTAAAGGCTGGTAAATTACCAACTGAACGTTAAAAAGGTGGCCTTCGTGGTCAGCTGCTGCCCGGGAAGGCTCTGCTTGGGCCCCCCCTCTCTGGGGGCCCGGGGCAACCCCGGTGATGCGGACCTACAGGCTTTCCTCTCAGGTTTTTAGTGTCTTTGAAGAGCCGGCAGGGGCATCCTCTGAAAGGGGACCCCCCCCCCTATAATTTTCGCCGGGTGACTCCTCGGTGTCGATACGCAGTTGTTTTCGGACCCGGCTCGAGCTGACCTGGAATGACGTCGCTCTATGTGCCACTTTAAAAAGGGTTGTCGTCAGGGTTAAGGACGCCCCCTAGCGGTTAAAGATATCCCGTCTCCCAAGGAACGATCCACCTAGCCCTTCGGATCGATGTTGCTTGCCGAGGGGGCAAGGGGAATACCCCCAGGAACGTGACTCGCGAACCACGCCGTTTGCCTCCCCTACCCGGTTTCCCAAAAGACCTCAGCTTCCACTCCTCTCCCAAATAAAAACCCATGCAGGTGGACCGGGCACATCTGTGCCCCGAACAGGAGCTGTCCCGCCGTCGGGGAGAAATTGGCTTTTATGTGCAGCCCGGTTTCCTTTGCAATGGTTGCCCCGTTCGCCCACAGCGGGGCGGGAAACGCCCGCACTAGGTTATTTTGGGGAGAGGCGTCCCTAGGGTTGAAACTTCCACTCCCGCCTTACTTGGAGGTTGAGGTTCGTCTGGTTTTGGACTCGTTTTTGGGTGTCCGCCTTTCTAGACTCGGGACCCCGGGGGGAAACTTTATTCCGCCCCCCCTGGTGTCCCAGTATCGTCTTCCCGGGACCCTTTGGGAGAAGCCCTTGGTATATCCCCCGTGGTGGTGAGCTCCTTAGTGAGGATTCGGTCGTGCCCAAGCCATTGTCCCTCCGATGGGGGGCCTTACAAAAAAGAGGGATAAACCCTTTTCCCCTCTCCCCTCGGTTCCTCAGCGTTTCCTTTTGGGGTCTTCCGTGGGGCAGCTCCATGCCCCGCCCCGAGGAAAACCGCGGAGGTTTTGCGTGGGGTTCCGCTGAGGTCGCTGTCCTCTTTCGTGGCCAGTCCGGGCCATCACCTCCCAGTTTACAGGTTTTGCCAGGTCCTTTCCCCCGGGGGGCCTGAATCCCCAAAGGGCTCGCCGGATGTTTTTTCGGAAAAACAGGCTGAACCCCTTCCCCCTATCCCCCTTTTATGAATTTTCCCCATTGACCCTCCTTCCTGGGCCCCAGTCTCCTTGGGGTAGAGTTTACCTTGTCTAGACCAGGACTAGGCCATGTCGGACTAACCCGGGTGAGAACCTAAAAAAAGGGTTTTATACGCAAGTCCTCTCCCCAGCAGGAGTGGTTTTTTTTTCGACAGAAGGTGGTTCTCCCCCGCCCCAGCATTACTACCGGGGCCTGAACCAGATTCCCGGGGAAAAACAGTATCCGTTGCCACTAATCACAAAACCCCTCTTTGATCGTCTACGGGGGCCCCAAGGTTTTCTCCAATTGGACCTGCGCGGGGCTACAACCTCATCGGACCGTGAGGGGGGATGAGTGGGAAAAAGGGCATTTAATCCCCGGACGGTCCTTTGAGTACCTGTAAAGCCATTGGTCTGTGAATGCTCCCGGGTCTTTCAGGGTTTGTAAATGACATCTTAGGGTCTGCTCTACAGTGTGTCATCGTTTACCTGGACGAAAAACTTGGTTTTTTCCCCCCCGACCCCCGGACCATCTATCACAGGGGCCTAGTCCTGCAACGCCTTTGCAGCAACCCGCCCGTCGCCAAATTAGAGAAATGCGGTTCCATCAATCCCGTTGGCTTTCCTGGTTACATCGTCTCCCACCATGGCCACAAAAATGGATCCCACTAAGCTGTGGCTACCCTTGCAATGGCACGACTGTTGGACTCCGATCCATTAAGTTTTTTGGGCTTTGCCAATTATTTGGCAGTTTATCCCCACTTCTCTAACTGGTGGCTCCAATTGTGGCTCTCACCCCGGAAGAAGGCTAATCCCCCAAAAGTTGGCCACCGCGGCCGGGGAAAAAAAAAACCTTTTCAAAATTTGAAGTCGCCTTTGTTTCCCCACCCCATTTTTTCAACCCTGACCCCGAGAAGCCTTCTCTTTGGAGGGGATGTTTTGGTGGGGGCCGGAGCAGTCCTTACTCAAAAGGGTCCCAAAAAGGGGGGGGAAAAACCCTCACCCGGGGGTTTTTCCCGACCTTTTCGCGGCTGGAGAACTAGCTATTGGGGACCGAGAGTTACTCGCTATCAAGATGGCCTGGGGAAGTGGCGTTCCCGGAGGGAGCTCGTCATCCTTTTGAGGTATATACGGACCCAAAAAACCTTCAAATATCTCCCCGTCGGGCCCCGCGCCTCAATCTTTTGCAAAACACGGTGGTTTTTTTTTTTTTCAAGATTTTAAATTTGGATCCATTTTCGCCCAGCCCCAAGGAACATCAGGGGGATGTCTCTCTCGCGCATTGACATCACTGGGAGGGCCCCAGGCCCAAAACATTTACCTCCGGAACGCTGATCAAACAGCACCTGTCCTCCTTCGGCAGATACGCCTGGAAGACCTAGTTGGCCATCGCTGGCGGAGGGTACTGAATTTGGGGACATTGCTCATTGATGGCAGGACATCCCGGGGGGCCCCAAGATCGTTCCATTGTCTCTCGGTTTATGGTGGCCGGGTGGCTAAAGTTTTAAAAGACTTCGTGGATGCCTGTGCTACTTGGGGCTGGGATAAGGTACCCCCGCCAAAAGTCCCTTTCGGGCTGCTGCGACCCCTGCCCATTTCCCGTATCCTGGTCCCTTGTGGGTGGATTTATCACCGACCTTCCTTTCCCTTTTGGGGGAACACCGTGATCTGGGTCATTCGGATAGGTTTTCGAAGATGTCGCACTTCGTCCCACTCCCCGGGGTTACCTTCCGCACCACGTCTTCCTCCCTTTTCTTTATTCCGTGTTCCGCCTGCACGTCGCCCCAGCCAAAACGTTTTGATCGTGGGGGGCAGTTCGTGTCCAAGTTCTGGCGCGCATCTGTCCCCACTGCAGGGTTTAAATTAGACTTCTCTTTGTCATACCACCCAATTAAGGCCCGGTAGAGGGGTCCCCTCAGATTTGGGCAGCTCTTACGTCTTTTTTTTTCTGTGCCCCGGTGATTGGGCCCAAACCCCTAAACCCCGGGCCGAATTTTCATTTCAATCGTTGGACTCAGGGGGGTTCAGGGCGTTCCCTTCTTTATTGTATATGGCCGGCATCCCCCCCTATCTCCCTCTGCCCTCCCCCTCCGAGGTTCCCTTGTAGATGCCTTTGGCCACGATTTCTGGATTTGGGAGCAGACTCGTCAGTCCCTGCAGCGTGTGTGCCCGTAGGGTCGGGGACAGAAAAAAGGAGCCGGCTCACCTTGCTCCTGGAGGAAGGTTGGCTGTCCCCCAAATATGTCAGGTTGAAAATCCCCACACAAGCTGGGCCCGGCTTCCTTGGGCCCTTTGAAATCCTGAGCCGTATTAACCAGTAGCCCCTATAAAATCCCACTCCCCCCCCCCATGCGGATCCCAAATTCTTTTCTGTATCCCCCCTGAAAACCCGTGTGTTGAACCGCTTCTCCCGAAAAGTTGCCCTCCCCTCTCCTGAGGGTGCAGCCTCCAACATATTTTCGGTCAAAGAGATCTTGGCTATGATCGGTTAGGGGGTAAACGGCATTTCCTGGTTTATTGGGAGGATTCGGTCCCGGGAAAAGAGATCATGGGAGCCTGGGAGAACTCCTGGACCGCGGTCTCCTTTTTGAGGTTCTCCGAACCAGAAAGAGGGGAGGGCCCCGGGGGGGGGGGGGGGGGGGGACGTTTTCACGAGTGGCCCCCCCAGCCCCCCGCCCGGGCTGCGGGCGCCCTTGAGCTCGCCCGTGGGTCCGGTGGCTACTGCCCAGTTTTCCACTTCGGGTCCCAGCCCCCTCTTTTGACCCCCGCCCCGCTCCCCTGTCCTCCTGGCCGGGGGGGTTGGCATGCGGGGATTTAAAGGGCCAGTACGCCCATTATTTGGGAAAGGCGGCAGGTACCCTATTTAAACCCCCCCCTTTCCTTCCGGGTTTGCCTGTAGCCTGTCTTCGTGTACCGAACCTTTACGCTCTGTTTCTGACCCTGAACCTTTGTCGCCCCTGCCCTGACCTTTGCCGTCCCCGATTGCCCACGTCTCCGATTTTTTACCAGTACTGCCTTGGGGTTTCCCCGCAAGCAAGTCACGCCGTGGGGGCGGGGTGGGAGTTCTCCGCCGTAGCAAGTCCATCCCGCTTTGCGGGGGTCTGGTGAAAAACCCAGTTCTATTAGATTCCGCCCCGGTAGGCTTACACCATCGTTGCGGGGTCCGGGATTTCCACTTAGCTCCGGGGGTTTCACGTGTTGTAGTGCCCGGGGGGGCTCTTTGAGGACCACCTTTAGAAATTCGGCATGTTGGGCAGCTACGGGGGCCAAAGGGCTCATGATCAAACCCCAAAAAATGTCAACTCTTCCAACAGCAGATAGAGTACTTAGGGTCTGTGGTCACCTCGGAAGGAGTACAGCCAGCCCCCAATAAGGTGGAGGCAGTTCAAAAGTGGCCTCACCGTATACCCTACTAGAGGTGCAAGCATTCCGGGGACTGGCCAGGCATCACCGAAGGTTTATAACCCGATTTGCTCCTCTGACAGGTCCGCTAAACAAGCGAGTGAGAAGCACGGCTGGGGGCCCAAAGAATCGCCCTATTGAGTGGGGACCAAGGCAACAAAAGTCTTTTGAAGCGGTGAAAGAGGCGCTAACCAGTGTTCTGATTCTGGCCTATGCGCGGTTCGATACTCCCTTTCTGTTGTATACCGATGGGAGTCTACATGGATTGGGGGCTGTGCTGTCCCAGGTCCAGGAGGGGCGAGAGAGTAATTGTCTATGCCCATCAGTCTTTGCGAGTGTCGGAGCACAATCCCGACGATTATAGTTCCTTTAAGTTGAAACTATTGGCCCTGGTGTGGGCCATGACTGAAAGGTTTGCAGAGTATCTGACAGGTGCAGAGATGACCGTCATGATGGACAACAATCCATTGGTATATATAGAGAATGTCAAGCTTGGAGCCCTTGAGCAAAGATGGATGGCTCGCCTTTCTAAGTAAAAATTCCAAATCAGGTTCCAATCAGGGAGGGAAAACGGTAATGCCGATGCACTCTCCCGGGTTCCAGTCAGACTACCATCTCAGAGTGTTAACAAAGAGTTAGAGGACACTGAAATGCCGGACCTTGGTTGGTTACCTACGTTCCAGGACGTGGCACACTCAAGGGGGGGGATCTGGGATGTCAATGGTGTTGGGAAAGATGGTGGGTTTGGTCTCAGGTCTGGCCCCAGCCAGGAGAGCAGCCCTGCTGACGCCAGAGGGACATAAGCTGTTGAGGTAGTGGGAGAAGCTGAATGTTACCCTGATCTGGACCACCTTCTTACAGCCAGAGTTGCAGCACTGACAACAGATTGTCATTCCCATGTCATTGGGATCAGAGGCTACTCGGGAAGCTCATGACAGTGGTGCCCATTTAGGGAGTGACAAAACATACAGGTGGCTTCAATGACTGGTGTATTGCCCCAATTTGTTAAGCATGGTGTCTGAAGCTTGTCTCAAGTGTCGGACCTGTGGGTTAAATAAGAGTACTGAACAGCGGGCTCCCTTCCAGACCATCTGGACATCTGCACCAATAGAGCTACTGATGATTGATTATGTACAGATTGCGTACTCTGCCTCTGGGCACTCGTACTGCCTGGTCATGACAGATCATTTCATGAAATATGCAGTGACTGTACCCAACAGGGATCAGACGGCAGAGTCTACTGTCTGCCACCTAGGCAGTCTGCAAACACTTTATACAAGTGCTTGGGTGTCTGCAGATTATACATTCTGATCAGTGAGCATGTTTCCAAGGGGCTTTAATGAGTAAACTGTACCGGCTATTTGGGACTGGGCATTCCCACGTCACCCCGTATCATCCTCAAGGGAACGGGGCGTGTGAGCGGTTTAACCGTACTCTGATCCAGATGCTGCGGACTTTAGAGGACAGTCAGAAGGCTAGGTGGCCTGAGTATCTGCCTGAACTGATGTGGGCCTACAACAATAGGGTCACAGTACCACGGTTTATTCTCCATATATGGCTATGTTCAGAAGACCGGGTTGGGAGATTGGGGATCTCCACATGCCCAGTCAGATCTAACCTCCCCTGACAAGTACCACCGCATGGGCACAGGAACACTGCCACCAGCTGAGAGTGGTGCACAAGGTTGTGGTGAAAAGCCTGAAACAAGTGGTACACCCTAACCCTCGGCCTGTGCAAAGAGATGGGTATGCCCCAGGTGATCAAGTGATGGTCAGAGCTAAGAGACCATCCAGATAGTTGGATTGGAGGTGGGAGGCGGTCCTGTATATGGTAAAGAGGAGGGTAGACCCTGCCATATCCAGTTTACGAGGTAGTTTATGAGTTAGAGCCGAATCTGCATCGTAACATGTTAAGGCACTGTAGTTTTGAGGAGCCCGCAACTGTGGACTAAGTACCTACACCTGTCCAGCAACTCCTTATTTGAAGAATGGTGGGTTGTCCCGGTTCCAGCCTTAACTGAGGTTCCAGAGAGAGGTTGGAGCAGTCAACACGTCTTCCCCAAGGGTATCTGCCTGAAGCCCCACGTAGGATGCCTAGGTCCAGTACTGGTGTACCCCCACTGCGCTATGTACAAGGCGAGTTTGTATGGAGAGGGTTGTCGAGGACACCAACTTCTAGTGGGGTGGTATGTGGGATAGTGGAACGGCCTCATTGTTTTCACCCAGTAAAATCCTATGTGTAATTTATTATTGCAAATTATACTGTTGCATTCTGCTGTTTGGCCGCAAGATGCCACTGTTTCAGAATCTGGTTTATGCATAATAAAAACTAAGACATGTCATGTGACAGAGAGCCACAAGGGAGCAGCAGCCATCTTAGAAAGAAGGAGTGAAGGACTGGGAGCCAAGGCAGAGGAGAGATGCTGGGCGCAGATCGGCTCAGCTCTCCTGATTCTATGAGTCCATGAAGTGTGATCAACTCCTGTGAGAGAGAAGAGTTTGGCTGGCAGCATTGATGCTGTTGGCGAGGAAAGCACTGTGAAGGAACAGACATTCTGCGAGACCCAGAGGCAGAGGGGAGCGTCTACAAATTTAATATCTGACTGTAACAGAAGGGACCCTCATCTCAGAGCACTGACTGTCCGCAATCTCAAGGTAGACCTGGGTCGAATGCATGCACGCCCACTAACCTGGAACTATTTCCAGGCCTGTAGTTAGCTTAATTAGGGCAGATTTGGTGCCAGGCCATAAGTGTCGTTTCAAGTACGGTTCCTGTTTCGGAGGATTGGAGAGGGGTATTACTATTATTAGTTACTATTGCAATCGGTTAACATGTATTACTCCATATGTTATCTATATCTATATATATCTATTATTATTATTATCATTTATTATAAAGTGCCATTGATTCCATGGCGCTGTACATTTGAGGGGGGTTACATACATAATGTCAAGTGAGTACAATAATAACGATGAGTGACTTACAACTTGCACAACAGAGGGAAAGAGGGCCCTGCCCGCGAGGGCTTACAATCTACAAGGAGGAGGAGAGACAGGAGGTGAGGGGCAGACATGTTTGTGGGGTAGTACAGTGGCAGCAGGGTTATTGTAGGTCATAGGCTATCCTGAAGAAATGGGTTTTCAGGTTGCTTTTGAAGCTGGTGAGAGTGGAAGAGAGTCTGATATGTTGGGGCAGTGCATTCCAGAGTGTGGGGGAAGCATGAGAGAAGTCTTGGAAACTGTTATGTGAGGAGCTGATAAGAGAAGAACAGAGAAGAAGGTCCTGTGAGGAGCGGAGATTTCTTGAGGGGAGATATATGGAGATTAAGGCAGAGATGTATGGAGGGGAGAGGTTATGGAGAGTCTTGTACGTCAGGGTTAGCAACTTGAACCAAATTTGCTGGGCAATTGGTAGCCAGTGAAGGGATAGGCAGAGGGAAGAGTCAGAGGAGTAGCTAAGATGGGCAGCAGAGTTGAGAGTGGTTTGAAGGGGAGCAAGAGTGTTAGATGTGAGGCCACAGAGAAGGATGTTGCAGTAGTCTAGACGGGAGATGACAAGGGCATGGATGAGCATTTTTGTGGTGTCGAAGTTGAGGAATGAGCGGATGCTAGAGATATTTTTCAGGTGGAGGCGGCAGGCAAAGGTGAGGGTTTGGATGTGTAGTTTGAAGGACAGAGCGGAGTCGAGGATTACCCCATGGCAGAGGACTTGAAGGAAAGATGCCAGAGGTTAGCGATAAGTTGAAAAGATGGCTGAGGGCTGGGATGAAAGCAGCACTAAGGTCTGGGATAAGGTGTGATGGCAGTGGGTCAAGATTACAGGTGGTGAGGTTGGATTTGGACAGTAGAGAGGAAAGATCATCATGTGTAAGAGTGGGGAAACAAGTTAAGGGGGAAGAGCATTGTGCCGATATAGAGAAGGGCGATGGGGACTGGGGGCTGAACCTTTCTCTGATAAGGTTGATTTTGTGTAGGAAGTGAATGGCAAAGTCGTCTGCTGAAAGGAGAGGGGGTGGAGGAGGTGCTGGTGGGCGGAGGAGAGAGTTAAAGGTGTTGAATAGTTGTCTGGGGTTGCGAGACAGAGACGATATGAGATTGGTGAAGTAATCCTGTTTGGCTGAGGTGAGTGCAGATTTAAACATGTGTAATGATTGTTTGTATAAGGCAAAGTCATCGGTGGAGCGAGTTTTCTTCCAGCGGCGTTCTGCAATTCTGGAAGCTTGCCTCAGCTGTTTAGTGGAGTGTGTGTGTGCCAGGGTTGTCGGTTGATTTTGGGGGTATTGTTGTGTGTGAGGGGAGCGACTGAGTCAAGGATGGCGGTGATTGTGTGGTTGTAGAAAGTGGTGGCCGCGTCTGGGTCATTAAATGAGGATATGGTAGAAAGAGGTGCAAGAGAGTCAGAGAGAGTGCGAGGGTTGAGGTTTTGTAAGTTCCTTCGGGGGTGCACTAGATGTGGGATAGGAGGAGCTGGTGGGGTGGAGATGGTGGAGAAGGTAAGCAGATTGTGGTCGGATATGGGGTGGGAGGTGTGAGAGACGTCAGATAGGGGGCAGAGGCGGGTGAAGATGAGGTCCAGTGTGTGTCTATCTTTGTGAGTGGCTCCAGAGGTCCACTGGGAGAGGTCACAGGAAGAACAGAGTGAAAGGAGTTTGTTGGAAGCAGGGTGGGGGGTGTCGATTGGGATGTTGAAGTCTCCCATGATAATAGTAGGGATGTCAGTGGAAAGAAAATGGACAAGCCAGGAAGCAAAGTGGTCAAGAAAGGCGGTGGCAGGGCCTGGGGGTCGGTAAACAGCCACTTGGAGGTTGGAGGGAGTGTAGATGCGGACAGAGTGCACCTCAAAGGAGGAGAGTGTGAGGGAAGGCAGAGGTGGAGCGGGGACAAAGCAACAGGTGTCAGACAGGAGGAGGCCAACACCTCCGCCACGCTTGTAACCAGGGCGAGGGGTATGGGTAAGTTGGAGACCGCCAAAGGAGAGTGCGGCAGGGGAGGCTGTGTCGAGGGTGTAAGCCATGTTTCAGTCAGACCAAGGAAGAGTAAATTTCTTGAGATGAATAAGTCATGTATGTAGGACAGTTTATTACATACAGACCGTGCATTCCAGAGAGCTCCAAGGAGAGGGATAGGGGGAGCAGGGGTAAGAGGGATGTGCTTCAGGTTGAAGGGGTTAAGGGAATTTGTAGTGGCGAGTCTTTTAGAAAAGGCAGAGACAATGGTGGGAATGTGTTGAAGGGGCCCTGGGTTAGGGGATATGTCCCCAGCAGCCAGGAGCAGCAGAGAGAGGGTGAGCAGGTGGAAGTAGGATAGACTGTAGTTTGGCAGGCTTTGTTTGGTGCGGAGGGCATTAACAGTGGGGTAGAAGTTGGTGGCAGCAGACAGGTGAGAGGGTAGAATGCAGGGGGAGATGTAGAGCTCATTGCCCAGCGAGGGTGTTTGGGGATAAGCGATTAGTGTAAGGAGAGTGGAGATAGAGATAATGGAGAAAAAGAAAAGCATAGTGTGAGATGAGTTATCAAGCTATTAGTTGGGAAAAAGAGTAGCTGTTACCTTTCAATCCTTGTTCAATCCTGGTTTAATTCTGGTTTTAATTCACACTTTGAGCAGGGCCACAAGTGACTAGTGGGGTTGACTATATACTAAGTGGCATCCTAACCAGGCAATCAGATGTGAACGAGGTGGGAGGGGTCCAGCCAGTTAATTATCAGAGTAGAGGGAAGATAGGAAACAAAATTACAAGGTGAACAGCACTGGCCCCATGCACACAGCAGGGGATTGGGGTAGAGAAGATGGCATTGTGATAAGTTATGACTATACACATCAAAGAAACATACAGCAGTGGACGATGGGAGTTAGACTTCAATAGCAGAAACATACAGCAATGGACGATGGGAGTTAGACTTCAAAAGCAGAAACATACAGAAATGGGCGATGGGAGTTAGACTTCAATAGCAGAAACACAGCAATGGACGATGGGAGTTCGACTTCAATAGCAGAAACATACAGCGATGGACAATGAGAGTTAGACTTCGTTAGCAGAAACTTACAGCAATGGACGATGGGAGTGAGACTTCAATAGCAGAAACATACAGCAATGGACGATGGGAGTTAGACTTCAATAGCAGAAACATACCTGTGAACCTCTAAGCCCTGATGAAGCCAGGTTAGCTGGCGAAACATGTCGTGGAGGTCAGATATGACGTTTTAAATTGTGATTTCTCACCTCTGTCTACAAGTGTCACCTGCTGCAGGGGTGTCACAAGGGGGCCTTATTTGTTCTGTGTCCATGAGATTAGGGACGACTGCCCAGGTAGTAGGCTTGGGATCCCTTACTGGAGCTAGTAATCTGCTATAGATATAAGGCTCTCCTGTTAATAGGTGGTGCTCCACTAGACTTGATAATGGAGAAGGAGTTATTCCTTCTTTCAGAAGCAAAAAGGGTTAAATGGTGAGGTTAGAAATCAGGTTTTTAAATAGTGAGTATAGAGGTTAAGAGTTATACATAATAAAAGTTACGTTTTAGTGTTTCACAGATAGAGAACTGATAGAGTTTAAGTTTGCCTACGGCAAATAGTAAATACTGTGTAGACTGTAGCACAGATTTTTTATTATTGTCTATGTAGTACAGGGTACTGTTGGATATTCATCGGATCCTAAATGCTAAATCTGCCGAAAATCCGACCAAAAAGCTGTAGTGTAGAGACCTAGTCTAATAGTACCTGAAACAAGGCTTATTAATGGGCTTCCCTGCTCCCTCTATTGGCGATACCTGCTCCCTGTGAAATGGACAGGGCTCCCAAGGAACCATCTTTAAGTCTATGAAGAAATATCTACACTACAATGGTCTACAGGAATAGTGTTGCAAATCAGTGTGCAACGGTAAGGAGCAGAAGTCCCACCAAACCTACTGGACTGCCATCCCTACTGGGCATAGGTTCCAAGTGTAAACAGAAACCACAAATTACAATTTAAAACAGGTTCAAAACATAAAAACAAAGGGTGACATGTATGAAGGAAGATGCGTCGAAGTGAATAGTCGAGTCTCATTTTCAGTGTATAATGCGCCTGATGTATGAAAGTGGTTTTTGTGCGTTCTTAAATGGTCTAAAGTTCGATGCGCCTCGCCTATGTGTTAGGCACATTACGGAATGTGCCTAACATATATTAAGGTTATAGACAGGCTGGAAATAAGAGAAAAGTCCTTAGAATAGCATGTCAGTGAATAGAAACTATGGTACTGATCTTGCTTGGAGGACCACAGGTCCCAGCAATACCTGTGCTGTACTGGCGCTTGCTGTATGTAGAATAAAGGGTGAGAGCAACAAAAATGCATTTCAAATTTAATGTAGTAAAAATTTAAAATCTAAAACTCTGAACAACATAATCAGTGGGTTATTTAATGTAAAATTAGTTTAAGATTCTATGAATTTTAAATACATTTTATAGGAGATATTTCTATATTGTGGGGATATTATATTTTTATATTAATTTTATATTATCACATTTTTCATTAAATTTAAATAATTTCATACAGTATGATAATTATAATAAATTACTTTTTATTATTGCACTGGTGTAAGTTGAGAAATATTGGACATTTTTGCCCTTTACAGCAAATCTAGTTTCACTTCGACTGCTCAGGCTCAGGCAGACCACATTGAGATAGGTCTGCCTGTCGGAGCAGTAATGTGCATAGCTTTGCCGAACCCCATTTATATATGTGGTGCGACACACCTCCATAACACCCCCAGAACACCCGCAGAACGCCCCCTCATGTTAGGCACAATCGAAAGTGTCGAATCTTACGAACAATGCGCCTAACACATACGTTAGGTGCATTAGACATCATAGCCGGCTCAGTTAGGTGCATTGTACGCAAGAAAAAGGGTGAAAACCCATTCATAGATATCGCCCAATCTGTAGGAATACACCATCACTCACAAATGAGTTCTTTACCTCCATTTGCCTTCGATGCGCAGCAGCACGAGGACACATTAGTCAAAAGATCCACTTTCGCAGAGAGAGGAAAAAACTGCTGCGCTTCTTCCTAGCCCAAAACGTACCTCCATCCACATACTTGATATATTATCACTGAAATATGAAGAATAACTTTCTCTAAATCAATCAAAAGCAATACATACAAAAAAGTTACCGGTATATCTCCTAACACTTTGTATCACATCAGAACAGACAAGGTGCTAATGTGTTACTCCATAGGACCCAATCCCTCTCCATCTGTAATAAACATGTATGCTGGTAGGTGCCTGTTGGGATAGTAAACACACTTTTAATGGGTCGAAAGTGAACGTAAAGGGAGCTCCCATCACGCTAGGTCAGTGTCTACAGCCGACTCATAGAGAACTATCAGTCGACCACAGAGAATGGGGAGATAGCTGTGCTTGGGCAGTTTTCCACCTTCATTTCTATGGAGATTTCTGTATAGCTGAGCATATAGCTAGGCCTGGCTGGTCCAGTAGTGAGCACAGAAAGCTTGTATCTTTGCAAAATAGGGCAAACGTAGTTCAAATAAGACTATATTTGCTGTGTTTTTCTCTATGGTTCCACAATGTTACATGTCGGGGTACAATTTTATTGGTTTCCTTATGGATACCACAGACTCTAAAAAAATAAAGTAGTGGCCCCTTAACCCGATTTAAAACCTTTTTCTTTGCAAAAAAATTATTTTGTTATTCCTGTCGTATTCTAAGATTGTTTTGTTGATTAACAATTTTTGCACCCCCTCCCGGGGCTTAAAATTCAGTTTGTTTGTGCAAGACATTGGCCAGCTTGAACGTTCAAGATGATTTTTGCAATTTCTTGTGTAAAGCTATTGCATATGATATGTGACAGATATACGTTCTGTTATATTCCAAAGTTAATAACCCAGCAGTTTTCTGTCACTTGAAACAGACATATTGACATTTTGGGCCACATTTGAAAACTGACTAGGTCTGAGACTTTCTTTGTTGCCTGTAGCAACAAATCAGAGTCCCATTTAATTTCATATGGTGCTCTGAAAAAATAAATGGGGAGCTTTGATTGGTTGCTATGGGCAACAAAGAAAGTCTTACACCTAGATAGTTTTCATACATGTCACCTTTGTATCAAACAGACTGTGCACTGATAATTTTTGATCTGTTCAGACCTTAAATATATAATAGTCTAGAAAAACAATGTTTCTTCTGCATATCCAAAAAGTTTAGATTTTTTTCTAAATGAGCATAGGTGCACGCTGGTGTGGCAGTAAAATACAAACACAATCCAATATTAGCAGCACTCTAATAGCACTGAAAACAGTCAAAAAGAGCGTAGACATTTTTGGAAAAGCATCTCTGCTACTTTGAATGCATGAAAAATTTGAGGTTCTTAGTGTACATTTTTGATCAAAACTGAGTAAACCCACCTGCCAAACGACAAGGCAACCTCAATACAGGTGGGAACCTACGCAATATATTAACTCTTTTGGTGTATTTAATATATAATACACTGTAGATATTTATATTTTGTTTTATTGAAGGAACTACCAGACAGTAGGCAACAATATCTAACGGCAAAGCCCTGCTGGAGTACAGTGGTAAGTGAAGTCAACTGAGGTCAGCGTCTGATAAAGGAAGTAGATGCCAGCTTAAAGGTTGAGAAGTGTGTGTGGTCCTGTGAGGACAGCAGATTCCTGAGTATAATTTCTACTGTTTTGTCTTGTCATATTCCTGTTAACATTGTATTTCCTAAAACCCAGGTGTCACTTATTTTAAATGTAACCACTAAAGTTGGTTTCTTAACTGAGATTTGTATACACCAAAATTGCTGGGGTCCTTTGTGTAAAAAAAAGTTCGATAAATTTGTGTGTTTGGATCACATTGGTCTTCAGTTGCCTTCTTTTGAAGGGAATAATAAGGGTGTGGGGACAAGCCCTAAGTGAGAATTAGCAGAAAACCCTGTAAGTTCTTCTCAGGTGCATAACCTAAAGCATGTATGTTACTGGTCTTCTTCTATAAGATGACTTATTGAAATTTTTGTGGATAAAAAATAATAGAAAAACACTTGGTCCAAATTGTTATATTTCGTAATTATTCTTATTATTTATTATTTTTTAATTTTACCACATACTGACATATGACGTATGAGTACATTATAGTGCTGATCCCGCTACATAGTCATCGGATGTTAGCTGCTAATTGCAGCTAACACTCAACTGTTACAGCGTGGGATGGTGCCGGCTCCATCCCGTGCTGTTTAAACCCTTAGATTCTGCAGCAAAGTTGGCCGCGGCATATAAATAAATGAGAAGCGGTGCTTCTCTTCGATTGGTGCGCTCGTGGCGAAATCGCGGGCTTCCAATCGGTCAACACGGCAGCTTGTTCAGGCTGTCATCACTGCCATATTTTTTGTTTTACTACTTCCTGCCCCAGGCAGGGTGAAGTGAAACCGCCATCTTTGTACACTTCAATACATTGTAATACAATGCATTAGGCTGCATAAATGTTCGCCCCATAGTGGTGAAGAACCTTAGGGGGACTCAAAGGCAAAGAAAAAAAAAATATTTAAAAGTGTAAAAATAATAAAAATATTATTAAAAGTTTAAATCACCCCCCTTTTGACATTTTGCAAATAAAAGAATAAAATAATAAAAAAGTTACACATATTTGGCATCTACATGTCCGAAAAAAGTCAGATCTATTAAAATATAACATCATTGAGCCCGTACACTGAACACCATAAAAAAAAAAAAAATCCAAACGCCAAAATTGCGGACATTTCACATCCCCTAAAAACAGTAATGACTGTTGTATAGTGATGAGCGATTGCGTCAACTATCATCATCGGATCGATAGTCGATATTGTCAATTATAATGCCGATATCCGATAATAGATAATCGCCGATGACCATTAAAGTCTATGGGAGAGGAACAACACCTTCATTCTTAGACCCAAACAGGGCTGGAGAAGCTGGAATTAACATCCACAACAGTAAACTGGATACGTGCTACATCTTAGGCAACAAGAGTCACAGAAAAAAAGTCACAGACTATTCACTATCCCTGTCCTGTACCACAGCATGACCCACAAATTAAAAAGTGCCAGAAGGCAGTATTATTTGAACCATCATTTTAGTTGAACTGGACATTGACTATGCCTGTCCTGGAATGCAGCATGAGCCCCAAACCTGTCTGACCCACAGAATAAAAAGTGCCATAAAAAGGAGTCGTTGAAGCACCATTTTAGTTGAACTGGACATTGACTATACATGTCCTGTACCACAGCATCACCCTCAAACCTGTCTGACCCACAGATTAAAAACTGCTTGAAAAAGGAGTCTTTGAACTACCATTTTAGTTGAACTGGACATTGACTATACCTGTCCTGGACTGCAGCATGACCATTAAACCTGTCTGACCCACAGATTAAAAAGTGCCGGAAAAAGGAGTCAGTAATGTCGGTGTCCAGGAATACCTCCTCCTCCTTCGCTTCCTCCGGCACAGCTTCAACACAGCCCTGACTTGCCTCAGATGATGCACCCTGAGAGCTGAGGTGCCGCCTTGCACTAACTCTAGACCCTGAACCACTGCCTAATGAAGACCGATAAAATTGTGAAACTGTCAGGCCTTGTGGATTCGACAGAGAGAAAGGCTCCGTGTCCATATCTGTGTCCGTCTCCTTCTCCGTCGCTGGTGGGACCTGATGTTTCAGAGTGTCCAACGCCACAATGCTCATGCTGACAAGGGCATTGTCCACACTGACCTTTTTGGTGGCTTCTTCAAAACTGGTAAGGATGGTGCAGAGCTCTTTCACCTGCCTCCACTCTCGGTGGCTCAACACCCTGAGGTCCGCACCGCTGCTTGTCAGGCCCTGTGTCACTTCGTACTGCGTAATGGCATTGCGCTGCTGCCACAATCGCTGGAGCATGTGGAGGGTAGAATTCCGGCGTGTTGCCACGTCAACAATGAGACGGTTGATGGGGAGGCCGAGCTGATGCTGCAACGCAGCCAGGCGGGACGAAGCGAACGGCGGAAGTGTGAGCTCAGACCTCGAGCCTTCCTCAGCAGGCAGTCCAGACCCGGGTAGCGCTTTAGAAATTTCTGGATGACGAGGTTCATGACGTGTGCCAGGCAAGGAATGTGTTCCAGCCTACCGATCTTAAGGGCGGCCAGCAGATTTCGACTATTATCGCACACCACCTTGCCTGGCACAAGGTTCTTGTCATCCAGCCAGCGCTCGGTCTCATGAACTGTGTGTTGTGGTCTCCAAGACAGATTAATTTCAACACAGCCTGGTTTCTATGGGCACATGATGCCACCAGAGGACCTTGGGGGAAAGAACCCTGCACCATCCCTGCGGTTTTGAAGAGCGTGCGATGAGCCTGAGAGCCACCGTCACCACCAGAGACATCCACCCAGCTCACCCAGTGAGCTGTCACAGAGATATAGCGGCCTTGGCCGTGCTTACTAGTCCATGTGTCAGTGGTCAGATGGACTTTGCCGGACACAGATGCAGACAACGCACTTGAAATTTTAGATGGCCAGGACAGGAACGGCTTTTCTAGCAAAGAAATGCCTGCTCGGCATCTGGTATTGGGGGCAGGCAAGGGCCATGGCGTGGCGGAACCCATCTGTGTCCACCAGACGGAAAGGCAACATTTCCAAGGCCAAAAGCCTGGCAATGCCGACATTCAGGCTTTTGGCTTTGGGATGGTTTGGGTTAAAGTGTTTCTTCTGCTCCCAAATCTGGAAGACAGAAGGCTGGCTGCTAGACTGGCCACTGTACGGCATGCAGGTCATCAAACTGGTGGAAGGAGAAGGGGTAGAATGGGTCTCTGGTGGTGCTGGTGGTACTCGGGCGTCGGTGGAGGCTGAAGCAGAGGCTGATCCTTGATCATGACTCTGAGAGACATGGGCGGCTGAGGAACGCTTGGTGGTGGCGGAGGAGAAGGAGGCGGAGACAGAGGGTGTGACAGTGGTTGGACGCCCGGCATTGTTGTGGCCTTTTTTGGCCAAGTGTTCCCTCCATTTCAACTCATGCATTCGCTGCATGTGACTAGACATGTTGGTGGTGGTTAAACACCTAAGATTCTTCCCTCTACTGATGCGTTTACGGCAAAGGCGGCATATGACATCACTGGGTGAATCAGAGGCTTGCTCGAAAAAGGCCCAGGCTTGAGAGGTCCTGGACCTTTTCGACGGCGATAAGCGAGGAGCAGTGTTTCCGCTGATCGTGGCTGGCGGAATAATCTCAGCGGACTTGTGCGACCGCCCTCTCCCTTTTTGAGGTGGGAGCCGTACTGACACTACCCCATCGTCTTCCTCCTCGTCCAGTGATGAAGCGCTCGCAAGCAAATTCTGCTGAAAAGACCACGTTGGATCCGCAATGTCGTCATCATCATCATCAACACAGGTGACTTCCTCGTCCTGACATTCTGCATCCTGGAGCTGCGGGCTACAAGCAACAGGCACTGCAAGGCGTTGCCGACCGCCCGGGATTTTTGCCGATTGACTGGCTTCCTTCTCCTCCTCTGATGGCATCAGCGATTGGGCTTCGGAGCAGACAAAATCATCCTCTTTGGGATCTTGATTTTTTGAAATGCCTTCTGACCCCAGTCGCAATTTGTCATTAAAGAGGTCTTCAGAAAATGGATTATCCACAGTGGTGGGTACACGAGTTGACATTTGGGCTGCCTTCGCTTCATGTTGGACGGATGCTGACGATGCTGATGACGACATTTGTGGCCGTGACTGGGAGGACGAGGAGGTAAGACTGCTGGATGCAGGTTGCATTAACCACTGAAGAACAGATTGGCGACGCTGTTCGTTTCTGAGATTCACAGGGCCCTGACCCAGCGATGACAGGCCTGACAGTCCTGCAACCGACAATCCGCTGGCTTGCGTGTTGTCGCCAGAACTGGAAGGAGCACCTTCTCTCATACCTCTACATCCATGTCATACACCCCTCTTTGCTCGCTTACCATCTGCATTTCGCTCCATGTTCAGAAAGATAAAAATTTAAGAAGGTATGGAAGACCTTTTGACAGTCTCTTATTGAAAGACAGCAAATCACAGCTATTCTTAAATCCCTCTAATTTCCTACAGCCAACTAGGATTAGAAACTGAATTGTGAGGGGGCGTGGCTTGCCAAGCTGGAGGACAGACGCGTGTGAGTGAGCTCCGTCCTGGGCTTGTAGCATAGAGGGGCAAACGCAGCACAAGATGGGACCCAGACGCGCCAAGAAGAAGGCAACATCTCCTGGGGCTCACCTGGAAGATGGTGTCCCCATATTTAATTACTTCGCCCCGCTTGCGGACCTGCAAGAGGGAGTGGCGGGACACTCGCTGGAGCCGGCGCCATCTTTGCCCGCTGCAGCGCGGGGTCGGACTTACCGCACAAAGCCAGCAGCCTTGCAGGACACTCCGGCTGCAGGAGAACCTTCACCACGCCGAGACGTGGCTCGAGGGCTGAGACGGCACTCGGGTAACAACAACCCGGAGCGGGATCGCGATGGGAGGACGGCGGGAGAAAGCCCGCGAACTCTCGTTTCGCAGCTGACCCACGTGACCAGGCCGCACTGGCAGCAGGAGACCGCGGTCTCTCCGGGAGGAGCGGTGAGAGACTCAGACTCGCTCTCACAGCTGCAACACAGCTTCTCCCCAGAGGGCCGCAGTGAGTACCATCACTACCCCTGACCGCGGCAGGCAGATGGCTGGGACTGCTGCCCTACCACCATCAGGAGGGCATGCAGCGCAGCTGGAGGAGTCGCTAGCCCGCTCCCAGGTACGAGGGGGACGCAAAAGACAGCAGGACTTCTCAGATGTGGGGGGGGTACTCTCCCTCATCATCGATATCGTCTGTCCCTGACCACCTGGAGGACCTTGACTCAAGCCCTATCCGGCTGCACTCACAAGGCTCATCAGCCCTAAGCTTCTCTGGGCAACCCTCACAACCCACAGGAGCCATGTTAGGGTCAGCACCAGTGACTGCCTCACCGACAACAGCAGCTGAGCACACCGTGCCACCTCTCCGACAGGCTGTGCCGGACTGTCTCCCAGCTCCCATCTCGGCGGCGGAGACGATGCACGCCCTTCAAGGGCACCCGGAGCTACGGGTCCTGCTTGTGCTTATACCAGTTAAAAGTGACTTGACAGCTATGGCGCAGGAGCTGAGGACGGCCTTGCGCCAGGACCTCCAGCTGGTCAAAGTAGATGTCACCCAGCTTCAAACTCAAGTACAGGAGCTACAACACTTTCAAAGCTCAGTGCAAGATTCCATAGCAGATGTAAGAGCCTCTCTTGACACCCAGAGATCTCTCCATCAAAATTTGCTAGATCACGTGGATGATTTAGAAAACAGAAACAGGCGAAACAACATCCGGGTACGGGAGCTGCCTGAATCGGTGAAATCCCAGGACCTGCCACGGACTCTTACTAAACTTTTTAACTCTGTACTGGGCAATAGAGTGGAAGAGCGCATTGAAATTGATAGGGGACACAGGGCCATGAGACCTGCCAGCCTTGACGTAAATAACCCACGCGATGTGATCTGTCGTATACACTATTATTCGGTTAAAGAGGCGATCATGAAAAAAGCAAGGCTTGCCCCTAACTTGTCGTACGACGGCGCGAAAATATCCCTCTTTCCTGACCTCTCTAGGCGCACCCTGAGGCTCAGATCGGCGCTCAAAACTTTGCTATCAGTTTTGCAAGCCCGCAACATACCGTATAGATGGGGATTCCCGTTCGCCCTCCAGGTGCGCCACGGTGATGATATATTGTCCGTCCGTTCTCCGGTAGATCTTCCGGCCTTCTTCAAAGCACTTGACCTCCCAAACATACCTCTTCCAGACTGGAACTCTCTCTTCGTCTCACAGTCATCACTGCGTCAGTCCATCGATGGGGACTCTTCCACCACGGGACGATTAGACCCATCTGTAGAGGCCCTTCCACAGAGACCTCGAAGATTCCTCAGAAAGGAGATGGAGGAAGGTGTTCCTAGAGACTCTCAAAGACACAGTTTTCCAGTTTCTGTGCCATGAACCGGGGTACAGAAGCTGCGTGATGATACTCCGATTGCCCCTCTTCTCGGCGGTCCCGATAGCTGGTGCCACTGAGACCTGGGATCCGAGAGTTTTGAAGATGTGATGGTCCCGTTTTTCATGATGCCTGTGGTATCGTATATAACTACATCTCTTGTGTTTCCTCCCCCCCTCACCACCACTCCCCTTCCCCATCTTCTTACCCCACTCTCCCCCCTTTTTTTTTTTTTTTTTTTCTACTCTCTCCCCTTTCTCTATTTTCCCTTCCCCCTCTCTTCCCTTCCTATCCCTTCGCTCCTTTTCTAGCACAGGAGCATGTTGGTTTATTTAGAGTTTGCTCCTCTTTATTATTTTCTGTATTGAAGTATGCCTATATTATGCCCGTTGGATGGCTATGTTGACGGCCTTTGATTCCATGTGGAGCCTACTGGGCCCCTTCGCTTTTCCTGCTGGTCTTTTCCTTGTTCCCAGCACTGGCAACCTAGGTCCCCACATAGGAATGGACAGCCCTATTGGTTGCTGGTCCATGGCAGCGCCTATGCTGCGAACATTAGTTGTTTTGCATTTGGAGACATTTCTAGATCTTCTGCTACCTTTTTCTTTTCTCATGTTGGTTTATATATGCTTCGCTGATCGTCACTCTTTGATGCGGGAACGAGGGATGCCGCTACCTCTTCTTACGACTCGGCGTTACCTCGATCGCCATGACAAATATCAAGATTTCCTCCTTCAATGTGAAGGGGCTTAACACGCCTGAGAAGAGGTCCCATATTCTGTACCAGATGCACAAGGCTGGGGCACACATACTGTGTCTACAGGAGACCCACTTCTGCAAAGCTAGCATGCCCAATTGGAGGAACCGGTACTACCCTGCCTGGTGCCACAGTAGTGCTTCTGAGAGAAAGATAAAGGGTGTAACAGTGCTTTTTCACAAATCACTGCCCCACCGAATTCTGGAGGTTAGGGAGGACAGCGACGCCCGATATATCTTTGTGAAATGCAACATACAGGGCCACAACTTCACCATAGCTAATATTTACTCCCCCAACCATGGTCAACTGAGCTTCCTTGCGATGGCCTTAGATGAGCTGAATGCATTCGCACAAGGCTCCATCGTTTTATGTGGCGACTTTAATGTCGCCCTCCACCCTCCTCTTGACACGTCCACAGGCAGATCGTCTGTCCCGCTTAATAAAATAAATAAAATCAAAAAGCTTTTACATGACATGCAATTATGTGATGTATGGCGACTTACGCATCATAATACGAAAGACTACACCTTCTTTTCCCCTCCCCACCAGAGGTATAGTCGCATTGACTATGTCCTCCTGCACCATTCTTTACTTCCAAATGTGAAGACAACCTCTATTGACCCGATCTTGTTGTCTGATCATGCACTGGTACACTGCGTGATGCGAGTCCTGAATACAAGTCGTAGGGCGTTCTTGTGGAAGTTGAATGAGTCTCTCCTGAATGATGCCCTGTGCCTAGTGGAATTGAAGAAATCTGTCCAGCAGTTTGTGGAAGATCCCTCGACAGACCCGACTGCCCCGCAAGTTAAGTGGGAAGCGTTGAAATGCGTCCTTCGAGGCGTACTAATCAAGCATGGAGCTAGATTAAAGCGGGAGGCGGGAGCAAAACTGACAGATATGCTTGGCAGACTGCACCTACTGGAAGCCTCCCATAAACGTGCATGTACAGACTCAATGTATAGGGAACTGCTCCAATTGCGCAGTGATCTTCGCCGATTGCTGGACCAGAAAACTAAGAGGTATCAACAGATTTGTGCTAGCTCATTCTACGAATGGAGCAATAAACCCAGTAGAATGCTGGCTAGGGCGTTGCGTGATAAGAGGGCCTCACTCTATGTTCCATCAATTAAAAATAAGTCGAGCAAGGTGGTTCACCTTACCTCGGAAATTCTAGAAAGTTTCCGGACATATTATACAGAGCTCCATAGTCTTCCGAAAGCTCCTCTTTCCTCAAACTTTCTTAGTCTGCCTGAATTCCTCTCCCGTACAGCCCTCCCTCAGATTGGCAGAGGAAAACTTTCGGCACTAGAGGCCCCCTTCTCCCACGACGAATTGGAAAGCGCGATAAAGGCTCTCCCGTCGGGTAAAAGCCCTGGCCCGGACGGTTATACGTCCAAATTTTACAAACTATTGTGCACGGAGTTACTAAATCCGCTGTTGAACTCATTTAACTCGGTTTCTCCCGACTCTCCCTTCCCTCCCCAATCGCTTCAAGCATATATCACTGTAATCCCGAAGGAGGGGAAGGACCCCCTGCTTTGTTCTAGTTATCGACCGATCTCTCTCCTGAACATAGATATGAAACTCTTTGCGAAACTGCTAGCCACACGCTTAAACTCAATATTGGGTGAGTTAATTCATCTAGACCAGGTCGGGTTTGTCCCTTCCCGGGAGGCCAGGGATAACACCCTTAAGATATTTTCGATTATCCATCAGGTGCAGAAAAGGGGTGTGCCCTGTATGTTGCATCACTGGATGCCGAAAAGGCGTTTGTTAGGGTTGATTGGTCCTTCATGCAAGCGTCGCTGGTAGACATAGGATCGGGTCCCCTTATGATACAACGAATTATGTCTCTCTATCAGAATCCCCATGCCCAAATAAGAATTAATGGCTCATTGTCTGCCCCGGTGGAGATACGAAATGGCACCAGGCAGGGGTGCCCTTTGTCGCCCATTCTCTATGTGTTGGTCATGGAGCGCCTTCTGCAGGACATTAGATGTAACCCAGACAATCGTGGTGTGGCTTTCCAACAGGCCCAATATGCGGCATATGCAGACGACCTTCTGCTATATGTCACGGAACCTTTGATTACTCTCCCGGTCCTGATGGCCTCCATGAGACTCTTTGGAACCTTTTCCAATTTTAAAATAAATCTAAATAAATGCACAGCTCTCAGTCTGGGTCTGGGGGACGCCATTGTGGACGTCTTAAGGGCTAATTTTCCATTTGTCTGGTCGACCAAGTCCTTTAATTATCTAGGAGTTAATATTCCCACTGACCTCCAGCTAACTGTAGATCTTAACTATATCTCTCTGAGTGTAATTGTGGCTGATCTGGCTCGGTGGAATAAAAAGGACTTTTCCTGGTTGGGCCGAGTCAGCATCATTAAGATGAACGTGTTGCCGAGACTGCTGTACCTGTTCCAGGCCATACCCTTCTTGCTGTCTAAGTCCTTCTTTCAATCCTCAGACAAGAACATCCGAGACTGGGCGGGTAAGAAACCGAGGATTGCGAGATCGACACTAAATAGGCCAAAAGAAGAGGGGGGTCTTGCCCTGCCTGACCTCAAGGCGTACTATGTCGCCTCGGTGGCAGTGCGATTTGTTAATTAGTACCGCAGTAGGGATTCAAAACTTTGGGTTGGCTTGGAAGAACAGATTTATTGTGCACCTTTGTCTAACCTCCCTTGGTTGCATGCTTCTGGCTTACGTAAAACAGATATTCTTGTCCTCCCACTGGTAGTGCAGCATTCCCTGCTTGACTGGCACGCCTATGGCGTGCATATGGACCTATTTACTCCTGACGGCCCTCTGACTCCGGTGCTCCACAACCCCGCACTGGACTTAAGGAACCTTGCTAAAACTGCAGCTAGACTCTGCGTCAAAAAACACCTAGTGTTCAGGGACATCACTTCTTCATCTCTACTTGCGATGGAGAAAGTGTCCTCTGCGCGGTGCCCTTTGCCACTTAACTGGCTCACGTTTAGGCAGATCGCACACTTCTATGCCAGAAATAAACAGAAGCTTAATCTGCACAGGGACTTACGCCCGTTCAAACAGATCTGTGTGAGGCCTCAACTATTCTCTCATCTTATCTCACAGATATATGAGCTTCTCATCCGTTCCTTGACCACACGAGGGCCGACATATCGGGAGGGCTGGGCTAGGGAGTTGCAGGGTTCCCTTTCGGAGGAGGACTGGGAAAAGGCTAGTGTCCTATCATACAAAGCGCCTTCTCCCTGCCGGTTACAAGAGCTCAATTTTAAGGTGATGTCGCGCTGGTATCATGTACCTGCCCTGCTCCATGCTGCTTTCCCCACGGTCCCCGAGTGTTGCTGGAGATGCGGATCTGCCGTAGGCACCATGACACATATATGGTGGGACTGCCCAGAGATCCAGCCTTTCTGAATTAAAGTGATAGAGGTAATTGAGAGGGTAGTGGGAATACGGCTGCAGAACGACCCTCGAGTACTGCTTCTGTTTATTATTCCCCTTTCCATGTCGGTCCTACAAGGCAGCCTAACAGTGTTCATGTTAACTGCTGCTAAGGCCTTGATACCCAGACTGTGGAGATCTACTGAAACGCCTACTGTCACGGGATGGTTCAAGGAAATATTTTCCCTTCAGCGTATGGAGGAACTCAGGGCCGACAGGGGTCTGGCCATGGATAAATATTATGCCACATGGTCAGAGTGGTTGTCATTCTGCGCTTCATCGGAGTATGCGACTCTGGCCTGAGACGCTTTGGAGTGTCTTGGGAAGACCTTTACTGATGCATTTTCCCCTCATGGTGCACTGGTAGAGGGTGCGTCCCCGTTTACTTTTGCGCAACTTGGATGAACGTTCCATATGGATTATTTTTCTGTTAGTTTTGTTAGGACAGACTGTTTACTTTTACATGGTGGATGACAGCTTAAATATGTTCAGTATAGACACCTTTAAGTGCGAATTTTACTGTTATTATGCTTTTGAGATTATTGCCGGAATGTATATTTCTTCTAGATTTTCTTCCCATGCTGACCTGGTCAATCTGACGCCTATGCGCCAGGTGTAGCTTTCTTATTGTGGTATTATATTTTTGATACTATTGTTATATCTTTCTTACATATGATACTGTCATTTACTCTACAATGCTTGTTATACTATGTTTTCAATAAAGCTTGTTGAATTTGAAAAAAAAAGAAACTAAATTGTTTCCAGCGAATACCTGTGAAATGCGGTTTGGTGGAAGAACCGTAAAACAAAATCAACAGTGTTCTTCCTTCAGTCCTAGGGATTTACAACTGCCCAGTAGGACTAGGAATTGATAGTTTTCAATAAACTATCATACAAGTGCGCTATCTGCACCAAACTGAGATTCACCGAGCGCAATAAAAATATTCAGAAGTTACACGGATGAGAAATTGAGTATTTTGCAGCAATGACAAACGAGAACAGTTACTAGAAAATGTTTCTATCAAAATTGTCGTACAACGTGGCTATTTGAAAAAAACTAGGGCCGCACCACGTGTAATACAGCTATTTAAAACTTATACGGATAACAAACGGTGGTTTTTGCACCAATGAAATACACCAACAGTAACTACAAAATTTCTGTATCCAAATTTAAGTACAAGGTGGCTATTTGAACAAAACTGGGGCGAACCAAAGTGCAATACAGCTATTTAAAAGTTGTACGGATAAGAAAAGGTGGTTTTTGCACCAATGAAATACAACAGCAGTTACTAAGAAATTTCTGTATT
Source organism: Phyllomedusa bahiana (assembly GCA_025379985.1). NCBI lineage: Eukaryota > Metazoa > Chordata > Amphibia > Anura > Hylidae > Phyllomedusa > Phyllomedusa bahiana. Next base: position 36,123 of record JAODAL010022367.1, on the reverse strand, counting down.
CAAATTTAATTACAAGGTGGCTCTATGAACAAAACTGGGCTGCACAAAATAAAAGGTAAAATTTCACCTCAGGTGCGAGGTGTGCTGGCCAAAAACTGGTAAAAAAAGCCATTTCAATGCAGGTTCAAAGCAGAGTCTGGGCTGCACAATTTACATTCTCCTTTCAAAAGCCTGCCTGCCTGTGTTCACACACCCTCATCCCCGCGGCTGTACAGCGCTAGATGCTTCTTTAAAAGTCTCTGTCTAACTAACTAAGAGCTGAAATTCTCTAATCTATCTATGTTCTAATGTTCACAACTAAAAGCATAGTTGTCTGCATGAATAAAGAGAACGGTGTCTCTGAGCTGAGCTGTATTGAGAGAGACCTAGCACACGTTCTGCTCTAATGAGAGACACTGAAACACTGATGATGAACAGGAAACGCTGTTCTATGCAAAACGAGGTCATGTGAGTTTTCCGGCCAATCACAACCATACACATCACAGTCATGATGTCGCACACCTAGCTCACCCTGCTCTATGCTCTAAGCTGATTTGCTGGCCGCCAAAGTGACAGAAAGCACCGAAAATGTCGTGATAATAATAAATTATGCGCAGATTCTCACCTAAAATATTGGGTGATCGGAAATTTCCCATCAACCTAAAAACCATGCCAATTTCAACTTTGGCGATTATAATCGCTCATCCCTACTGTTGTATCTCCCATTATAAAGTGTTACACCTCCGACCATAGAATGGTTAACCTCCAACCATATAGTAAGGACTGATCCCTTTCTCATCATATGGTGGTTTACCTCTGATCTTAGAGTGGCTACATCTCTGACTACAGAGTGCTCATACCTTCCAACTTAAGGGGACATTTTTATGGTTCAAATTGCAACAAATTATTGTTTTACATAGTATTATAGTGCATAAATTATACCCTACTATGCAGTTAGGAACTAATGAGATGCTTTTTGTGAATATATAGTAAGTTTATTAATGCATGTTTATTTATCAAAGAAGGAGAATTAAAGAACAAAGAGGGACAGGAAGGTTTAGGTAAAACACAGAGACTGTTCCTCCAAGGAGGTTTGTTAACAGACCCCTTTTATCCTGAGATGGTGGTACACCAACATCCCCATTCACGTATACATCGAAAGATGTTAGAACATTTACTCCCTGTAGAAACAGACAATTCTTTTAGTGCCATACTTGTAAACAGAGGGATTGGGGGCCAGAAGAGGGAGAGATTCTCTGTTCCCATTCTGGTTCAATTCTAGTCTCTTTCAGTTTCTGGGTTTTGGTACTAAATTTGGCTGCACAAAATACATTGAGTTTTTATCTTCCTTTTGTGCACTTTATTCGTGTTCACAATCACATTTTAATGCAGAACTTAATATTAAACCACATTCCACTAGTCGGCAGTATGGACACATAACATTCACAAAGACTTCTGTTTGTTTCTATACACAATGATAGTTTTGCAGCTGCTTTATCAAATTGCCTACTCAGAACCATAGCACAGGCTGTATAATATGATGAATATTCCCAAATTATTTTTGTCCAGTCTGCAACATAACAGGAAATACTAGGGGGGACTAGTGGGCCTTTTGTCCTGGGTGTTGGGTTTTGGTGGAGCGCCCACAGACCATTCTGGCTTCCCCAGTATATTTAGATACAAGACAACAGCAGCAAACTATCTTTGTCCTGGTTGAAGCAAGCCTTGTTTGGACTCAGAATTACTTAATGGATGTTTTTTGAGGTCAAAGTGTAAGGATCCATATACACAGCAGAGATTAATAGTTGTTTTTTGACGTGGTTTTTGGATTTTAAAAACCATGAAAACTGACTGTATTAGGGTATGTTTACACGGCTGATTTGGACCCTGATTGAAATCAGCATCAAAACCTCACAGCAGCAGTTTGCAGACAAGGTTTTGACAAGGTTTTTTGGTGGGGTTTTATTTAATATACTCTGATCATATTAAAAATTATTAAAATATTAAAGGGGACATGGCCTAGCTATGGTGGTGTGAGGACGTGTGTTACGGAGCTCCTCGTCCATCATCAGTAATTCCGGCTCTTCTAGCTGCACTACGATGGGAAAGACAGCAAAGAAGCAAAAACCCAGATCCACCCAGCGTTCTCGCGTTATCCAGGGGGAAATCAAGGCTTATGTCTCACTTGCACGGTTGCTCATGATGTCCGAGATGGCTGCCGTCTCCTGGCACACCAGCCCACTTTGTCGGAGCAGTCGGGGGCAGTGGAGACCCACAGCCAGCCATCCTTTCCAGCAGAACGCCAGGACGAACAGCCGCAGATTCGGTCCCTCCACCAGATATCAGAAGGTCAGACTGCCGAGTCTTTGCTGCAGCCAGGTGCCGCCAACACCTTTTGCAGTGCCCCCAGTGGGACCGGGACTCCAAGCCAGGCAGACACAGCTTACTGCAGCCGAGGCCACATACTGCCGAAGTCGGTAGCTAACGGTGAGCAGGCCCTCTTCAGAGAAGTGATAAGTACCTGTGGCTTCCCTTGTGTGCCCCCCCTTCACTTAAACCCTGCTCCCAGCCCCAGGAGAATATAAAAGGGACATATACCTCCTGTGCAGTCATCCTCCAAGGGCCCAGCAACCCCAGCCTAAGGGACACCACAGGTGGATTGCCACATCAAAATGGTACCACTGCCAGGGACCTGGCTACCTCTAGAGGCCCATCATTTGGCCACTGCTTATCTTCTGAGGGTGGGGGACATCTGGATGCAAAAGGAACCCAGGAGAACACTCATATTAGGGCTCAGCCTGAAGATCCTACTGGGGAACCCATTCCTATCATGAGGGCTCAGAATATACTCCTCCTTAACTCTTTTGGCCCCGTTTCAACAACCGAAATCGAGCTCCCATCAAACTTGCCGCAGTGGTCGACGGGCTCATCTTGGGGTGATTCTCCAACTCGCAAACATGCTCCAACTTGGCCTAGCTCCTTGCAAGTATGTCTCACGCAAAGTCCCAAGCAACAACACTAGCCCTCTTTGGGACAGCTGTCACAATCTTTGATTCCCTCCCCGGCTTGCCAGCAGTCTGCTGCTAGCCTAGAGGGCACCCTGTCCATTTTCCCTATATTCGAACACCGGCCTATGCAGGTTTATGCGCCTCTGTCTATGTCGGGTATTACCGCTACAACTGAAGATGAAAGAATGGCCACTTTGGCGGATTTACGACTGCTTCTACAATCTCTTCCGTCTAGAGTGGACATTACCTACCTAGCCAAGCAAATGGTCGAGGAGTGTAAGCAGGAATTCTCATTTTTCTGCACAGAACTATCGTCCTTACACTCTAAAGTAGATGAGCTTGAATGATCTCAGGCCTAGACGTCCGCCAACCTGGCCTTCCTAAAAGAATCGGTTGCTCATCATTCAGCCCAAATTTTCTCTTTGCAACAACACCTTGATGATGTTGAAAACAGAAGTAGATGGAACAACCTACGCATCAGAGGCCTTCTGTAATCCATTCCCAACTCCGACTTATTCAGAGTGCTTTCTGAGATATTTATTAACCTGTTGGGATGGCTGGCTACAGCACACATGGAAAATGATAGGGCCCATAGAGCTCTGAGACTGCCAAACCCTGACGACCCTAGGCTTCGAGATGTAATCTGTAGGTTTCACTTTTTCACTATGAAGGAAAATATACTGTATGAGGCAACGCATAGAAAGTCAGTGTCTTCCCAGGGTTCGCCTATCAAAATCCTTCAAGACCTGTCTAGGCTTAACCTTGCCCAGAGATACTCATTAAAACCTATCCTGGATATCCTCAGAGAGAGGAATATTCCCTTTTACTGGGGTTATCCCTTTGCTCTTCATATCCGCCTTGACAAACAAACTCTTACTTTCGTTCACCTAAGGACCTTCCAGTGGTTCTACAATCTCTCAAAATCAAGGAACTCTCTCTCCCCGAGTGGCCCACCTTGACGTCTCTTTCTTCTAGTGCATCTCAAAGGAAGAGACCCTTGCTAGCTGACTCCTCTTCTCCTAACAACCTGCCTCTTCAGAAACAATGGAGCAGAGGCACTCATGATGAAGGCCAAGGATACCCTAGATCATCTAGTTCTCCTGCTAAATCACCTTAAGGTTCACACGGCATAATTGCGGCACACGTTTTTAATTGCGGCATGTATTTGCACTCTAATACGGGTGAGATGCACGCCGCAATTACGGTAATCCATAGCTCTCATAGATGACGCCTCATCCCCTCGTACATACAACAAGATCGTACTGCACACACGGTGAGATAAGTGACATGTCAATTATTCACAGAGATTACGTGCCGTGAGTAATGTATGTTACTGGGGCCGGCAGGCTGCCGACCCCCCCCGTACTTCGGGAGTGCGCACTGTTCAGCGAGACTCGGAAAGCACCCGGTGTATTGTGGTGCATACTGTATGTGTCGCAATTACGCCGTGTGAATATAGCCTAATATTCTAAAGGAGGCAGGGACTGTTTGCTGATAAGTTTTGTCTTTTGCATTTTGTTACTCTCCCCAGCAGGACTTTCTGAGATTTGATCCAACACTAGTTGACCACAGTTGGTTCTGAGTATTTTTCTTACACTTTCATATATTTATTTTACAAGCTGGACACTTTATATATTCATATCGAGATGCTTCTCTCCTGGATCTGTGGAGTACCACTTTCCCCCAGTAGGTGGAACTCCTGTGCTAGGATTTCCTGGTAAAGCAGGACTGTCACACCTGTGGTTCTTTTTGAGACAAGCCGCAGACTTGTGGTGTCTGCTTTTGTTTTGTTTGCTAATTTTGATTTGTTTGGCTTTCCTACCTTCTCCTGTCTGTCTAACCACCCCTTTTTTTTAATTAATTTATTTTTTTGCAGGACGTTGCGGGCTCGTGGTTTTGGTGTAGAGCTGATACTGTCCGAGGTCGGCTGCCTCTACCTTAGCCTATCCTGTGGCGAATCTCAAGATAGCTTCAGTCAATGTGATGGGATTAAATACTCCCGAAAAAATGGGCACAGGTCTTGCATTACTTTCATCGTTGTGGGGTTCGCATTGTTTGTTTCCAGGAGACCCATTTCAAGGTAGGGTGCGCCCCAATCATTAAACACAGACACTACACATCATGGCATTTTGCTGACTTCCACCAGTCCAGATCCAGAGGTGTTGCTATAGCCATCCATCGCTCACTAGCACATCAGGTGCTTAGCTGTACCATCGTCCCATAGGCGTGATACATTATCCTGGTCCTTGTGGGATAGTGGACCAACCACATTATGTTCACTAAGTAAAGTCCTCTGTATGACAATTGTGAAGTATTTAATTGTATTCTGCTGTTTGGCCAAAAGATGCCGCTATTTCTGGTTTCTGAGATATGCAAATGAGGCACATGTTATAACACTCACATGGCGTCGGCCATTTTGGGCCAAAAGGGCTGAAAGACTGAGAGGGCAAGCAGCAAGCAGCAGGGCACAGGAGCAGAGCCAAAGAAACGATCCAGCTTCCCAAGAACCTGCCAGGCTTGGAACTGAGAGTGTCCAGGGACTTAGGAGAGCCTGACTGCCTACACAGACGTTGTCCGCCGAATGAGAGCCCCGGACAAACAGGACAAGCTGCCGAGACAGAGAGGACCATCTGCAGCCAGAGCATCCACTCCATCCCCAAGGGTCTGCATCTGAGGACAGGAATTGCCGGCCATCTTTGAGGTACCTCAGTGGATGCGGGCACGCCAACGAGCTCAGAACTGTGGGAAGGCCTGCTACTAGTTTAGTTAGGTTAGGTTCAGTTACAGGCCAAAGGAGGGTTACCCAACTACACCTTCCTGTTCAGGACTTGGAAAAGAGTTTGCTAACACACCGTTATCCACGTGAACCGATTCACCTTTGAGAGAAAGTTTTGTGTCACATGTGCCTTTGGGAAGGAAAGCGTGTAAAGTAATTTAAGTTGTAAGCCACTGTGCTGTACCGCCGGCGCCTGCAACCACCACCACACACAATTGTTCCTGTTAGTGCTTATGGTATTAAAAGGTAAGGGGTTATCGGCCTTTCCGAACCCCACGGGTAGGTAAAGTTACCAGGCATCCAGAGGATACACTCCTGGCGGCGCGCTGTGCAGCACAGGGGCCCAAGATATGTATTTGTATATCTGTGTTTGGGGGATCTGTTCACTATCTTGTTCCAGAAAGTTCAGTAAAACAACCTGTTGTTGAGCCGGTGTTGGAGTCGTGTTCTTTGTCCGTGACTTCGCTGTATTCCGGTAAACCTGCCCTCGGTACTCGGCTTACATCCTTTCAATTGAGGGACCGATATTAATCATTTTAAATGCACATGCTGCAAATGAGGACCAAGCTACTTTCTTTGAATCCCTTATTGACATATCTATCCCCTTGGTTCGTGGGACTGTGGTACTCTGTGGGAATTTTAACATTACATTGGATCCCACCTTGGATAAATCTTCATGGAGATCATCCTTGTCATACTCCACCATTAAGAGAGTGAAAAGAGCACTCCTTCAGCTTCAACTTTGTGACTCTTGGAGGATAAAGCATCCATCCGATAAGGATTACTCTTTTCACTCCTCTCCCCACGGGTCCTACAGTCAGATAGACTACATAATGATCCAACACTCTGCTCTCCCCTTAATGATGGCTACTTCCATTGGTAACATCTGGTGGTCGGACCACGCACCTGTCTTTTGCTCCCTTCAGCTATCTGCTGTACAGGAAACTACATGGAACTGGAGACTAAATGAATCCTAACTTCTGGATACTTTCTGTGTCATGGATGTCAGTAAGACTATCTCACAATTTCTGGAACACCATGCTAACGACCCCTCTTCACCTGTTAGTCAGTGGGAAGCCCTTAAATGCGTGGTTAGGGGGGGGTCTTGATAAAACACGGTTCCAGAATTAAAAGGGATAGGGCTGCAACTCTTAAAACAGCGCTCTCTAAAGTCACACATTTGGAACTGGCACATAAACGCGCCCTTTCCCCTACAGTTCTCAGGGAATTACAAGACGCCTGTTTGGCAGTCAGGAGACTTTTGGAAGCATCCTGGGGCGGTATGATACAGCGTTGTCGCAGCAAGTTTTATGAGTATGGTAATAAGAGTGCTCGGATGCTGGCCAGGTCTCTTCACTCCCAAATAGCTCAGTCTCACATTCCTTCTATCAAAACCCATTCCAGTGCCATAGTGCATTGCACCAATGATATTGCTAAGACCTTTCATACCTTTTATTCCAAATTATACAATCTCCCGCCTCTCTCCAGTCCTAGTCAGGGGGATGCCTTTCCTCATCTGTCTCTACTATCTAAAATCCCGGTAGCAATCTCTCAACAATTGGAAGAGCCAATTCCTTACGGGAATTGGAATTAGTTAGTTATCAAAGAACTTCCAGGGGTAAGAGTCCAGGGCCTAAAAACTTCACAGCAAATTGTTTTAAAATGTTCCCATACCAATTATCCCCTTTGATGCTGAAAGCATTCAATGCTGTATTCTTAGAGATCACTTTCCCATCTCAGGCAATGTTAGCACATGTGGCAGTCATTCCTAAATCAGGGAAGGATCCGCAGACATTTGGTAGATACCACCCTATATATCTGTTAAATGTGGACAATAAAATGTATGCCAAATTAATTGCAAATAGGCTCAATCCACTTTTGCATTCTCTCATCCACCCTGACCAAGTTGACTTTGTCACAGGCAGTGAAGCGTGGGAAAACACGCTTAAAAGCATAGATATCATCCATCATGCCCGATCTCGTAACCTCCCCCTTATGGTTTTATTGCTCGATGCAGAGAAGGCTTTCTACATAATATCATGGCTTTCTCTCCATCAGACTCTGGCCCACATTGGTTTTGCCCCACTTTTGTATCTAAGATCTTGGCCCTCTACATGTCACTCTCTGTGCGTATTAAAGTTAATGGATTCCTATCTGAGCCATTCTCCATTTCAAATGGGACGTGGCAGGTCTACCCCCTATCTCCCTTGTTGTATATTCTGGTAAAGGAACTTGGTGGCAGCAAGTAGAGACAATCCTGATATTAGGGGGATCACCATTGGAACACGAGAGTACAAATGCTCAGCATTTGCGTATGATTTGCTACTTTATATCACCAATCCACCAATCTTCCCGCATTGCTGGCAGTTATAAAACAATTTGGAACTTGGTCAAAATTCAAACTCAACCTTTCCAAATCTAAAGCGCTCAATGTCTCATTACACAGGACCAAAGTCTTTTACAGTCGAACTTCCCATTTGCATGGCCCAGAGGAAGGATCTCTTATCTTGGAATCCACATATCTGCAGTCCTCTAAAAATGGTTTTTGACAATTTCCTCCTCCTTAACCAAACGGTCAGAGATCTGAACACTGCAGAAATGGTAATCCTCCTAACCTCCTTCTATGGACGAGTGGTGTGCAGAAGTGGGCTTCTCTGCTGAGAATGCATGAGCTGATTTCCTAAACCCCTGACCAATTACACAAATTTCATAGAACTTGGTTCTACTGGTCTGCTTTGAAGAACAATTTGCTATATCTTTCAATATCGAGCTAGTAGCCTGGAGAGTGGTGGGAGTGTTGTAGGGGCACCTGGGAAATAGCCCCTGGTGTTAGAGGGTCCTCCCCTGTGGTGTCTATTACTAAGGTGGAGTTGCGCTGGTTTTGGGGGTTGAGGAGCCGACCTGAAGTGAATCTGTTGTGACCTGTTAATCATTGTATGTCTTCCTTCCCTCTTTCCATCCCCCTCCCCCTCCTTTTTTATTTTTTTTGTGTGTGTTCGCATTACTTTATCATGCTTGTTGTTAATTTTCTGTTTGTTTTTAGAGGGTGCTTATTGCACCACTTTGCAATACATGTTCTTTCGTAACATAGTGACGAGGTTGTGCTTTGCACTTCTCTATTTTTCAATGCCACTAATATGCATTTGTTATATCATCAAAGTTAATACCTCATGTTCTAGATGTGTGGAATTCCATGCCTGAGTGTTAGGATATGTTCACACGGGCAAATTTTGGCGCACCGAAATTTTGGTAATCCATAGTTCTTATAGAGAACTATGGATTACACCTCGCTCCCCCCTGCTCGTAAAATACGATCATATTGTACGCGTGGGGAGATAAGTGACATGTCAATTACTTGCGTCGAAAAAGCGTCGCCAGTAATGCATGTCAATGGGGCCGCCCCCCTTCCCCGCGCCGCGGGAGTATGCACTGAGTAGCGCGGCTCACAAATTACCCAGCGTAATTTCGGCCGTACTGTACACAATGCAATTATGCCGTGTGAACATAGCCTTGCTTTGCTCTTTGTCATTACTTTTTCTTACATTGGATTTACTTGTGATGCATGTCATTTGCTGTGTACAAATTTATACCTTAATTTAAAAAAAAATTAAAAATCATATTACTGTTATATATTATTTTTATATATGTATATATATATATATAATATATATATATATATATAAATATATATATATATATATATATATATATATATATAATATTATATATATATATATGTTTATGTACTGTATAATGATATATATACTTTACTATATAGTATTTATGGTATATAGTATGTATACTATTATTTATAGTATTTTATGTATGCACATGTATATAAAATACTGTATACACTAGAATACATCCTATGTATGCTATATAGTAAAGTATGTGCTATGTATATAATATATACAATTATTATAATATTATATATTAGGTTATAATACTAAATAAAACCACTCCGAAAACCATAAACTGCAGCACACTTGTGGACGAAGTTTTGAAGTTCTCTATTCGTTCCTATGGAGGTTTTCAGTGTTGATAACACTTAAAGTATTAACATGACACTTCTTTTTCAATGCCCAATGAAGCGCGGTAAAAAGCGCAACAGATGCAGTGTGAATTAAGACGCTGGTTTCCATAGGAAACAATAACAATGAATTGGGGCACCCAAATTAGCCGTGTGAACATACCATAACCATCCCCATAGACCTCAATAGAAAATCCGAGCTGTAGTCTACATGGCTAGGAACACGTTCATTAATCCGCTCTATTTCACTCAGAAAATGGTGGATTATTTACTATTCAATTCAATAGGATGGGCAAATCCGAAACTGTTAAAAAAATCCAAAAAAATTTAAAAACACAGTTTGAATACTGTTGAAATAGAATCCGACCAGTATTTGTTCTTTGCTGCGTGGACACAGTCTAAGACAGCAATAAAAGTCCATTGTAGCATCACAGTGTATGCAGTTTCTTATCATGTGTAATATATGTGTTATGTGTATATGTGTAATATACAAGTGTTTCATATTAAACCTAAATAGTTACTTTGCTGTGGAAAGTCACTTCTCTGGTAGCTATTGCCCATGAGCACAAAACAGGTAACCAGTTTTTATATGAATTGCATTACATATTTTCTTAGTGGGTGATATGTTGACAAGTAAAAATGTACTTTTAAAATATAGAAAAATGTGTGGAATTTATTTTGGAATATCTAGCTGGTTACATGCCATCTAGTAACATATTCTTCCTTGGTACAAGAGTCAGTAGAAAGACATTTAATTCATTTAAATCTGCTTATTCGCCTCTGTATGCACATGTTCATACAAGAAAGACTGTCAATCACTGATAAGCCCGTGGCTACTGGACTTCTTGACTCAGACCTGGTCATAATTGTTTGACTCACCCTCAAAGAGCCGAGACATTTTTTATTTTTCCATCTACATAGACAGATGGGGGCTTGTTTTTGCAGGACAAGATGTTCATTTAAATGCTGCCATTGACCCTACCCTGGGAAACCGAAAAAAAATTCTAAGTGGAGTGAAATGTCAAAAATATATATTTGCACCTTTTTTGTGGCTTGTTTTTTGTTTCTGTTTTTAGGGAGTTCACTTTTTGGTATAAATGAGGTGTCACCTGTATTCTGCAGGTTGTTATGATTCCAGTGACACCAAACATATATTGTTTTCATTTTGTTTTAGTACGTTTAAAACATAAAAACATTTTAACTTTGTGCTGCAGCAACATTTTCTGCAATCCATAACCTTTTTTTCTCTTTTCCACCTATGAATCTGAGTGAGGGCTCAATTTTTGCAGGCTGCAGTGTAGCTTTTATTTCTACCAATTTTGAATACATGCAACTTTTTGATTACTTTTTATTCCAATTTTTTGGGCATGTGAAATCACCAAAACATTTTTTTTTACTTCTATGGCGTACAGGATAAATGTTGTATTTTAGTAAATTTGACTTTATAGACATAGCAATACCAATTATGTGTAACGTTTCTATTTTTTTTAGTTGTAAAATGGCAAAAGCAAAGTTTTTTAACTTTTGATAATTTTTGGGTTTTTTTATTTGTAAAAAAAAAAATATTTTATTTTAACACATATACTTGTAGTCTCCCTAGAGTATTTGATAACTAGGGGGCTTGATCACTTATACATCCTTCTGCATTATATGAATAATACCGAAGATTGTACTAAGATTGCGGTTCTATTACTTCCTGCCTGAAGCAGGAAATAATAGAAGTGCTCACATGGAAGCTTTGGAAGGTTTCATTAGGCTTTTAACTGCAAAGGCAACAGCTTGGAGTCCCTTTGATCTCGAAGTGGAGGGGCTAATGGGAGGGAGGAACAGTACACAGCACCGTTCCTTATTCATCAAGATGCCACAGCCACGATCACTGTCGCGTTTAAAGGATTAAACAGAAGAGATCAAAGCCGGCTCCAATCCCTGCTGTTAGTGGCAGGTGTCAGCTGTAATTAACAACTGGCAACTCCCGCCTATAAGTGTGCCTGTTCCATAGCTCTTTACTGGCTCATTGACATACCCATCTGTCACGTCAGTAAAGAGTTAACTAGACCCTTTCTTCTGACTTCTAGAGGTGAGTAACTAGATATTAGAAACCTGTCTTCCTGTGCACTTGGAATAGTAAAATGCCTAGATGCTTACATGAACCCTGATAAAACTTGGTCCTTCAAAGCTGATTTTAGGGACAGGAGGTGCAATAGAGGAGGGTTTATTTAAATGCTGCTTGGCAATACAGATGGTTGTATGGACACAATCTGGATACTAAAGTGACACAAATCTATGTAGATGACTGCATACAGTCATCTACATTGCTTCCATAGTAATCATTAGTTCAATAAATGGTTCCATGATATAAGTGGATATGTTCCTTTCTTCATACCTTGTTTACAGTGATTTCACCAATGTTAGTCATCAATAAGTGACTGAAAATGGTTAAGCTGAATTCCTAATAGCAGGTTATTAAAACATTCCAGACCAGGCACTGTTTTGAATAATAAATATTGCCATTCCAGTTAAGACTGACAATGATTAACTGGTAGACAAGTATCACGTCTCCCCTTAGCAAATACTCAATTCCTAACATACCACAGACAACCATTACCTTACCTTAGACTGAAGCTCATGTCCTCGCACAGGTTGTGACAACATATTATATATAGGGATGTAACTTTGGTTAAAAAAGTGGGGGTACCAATTTTCCCTCTCATCCGATATCTTCCTCTCCCTCCTTCCTTCACTCGCCTTCCCTTTCACTTCCTCTCCCTTCCCTTCTCTCCCTGCAGTGAAGTGACCCCCTCTAACCCAGCTAGGATGTCTAAGGGAGTGCTGTGAACTCCCCCAGCAGCTCCATGCGGAGTTCTTATGGCTAACACTTTTGGTACAATCCTTAAGGTTATGAGTGGCTCTCTAGTTACTGAAGTTTAGAGCTGGACTGGGACTAAGAAGCAGCCCTGGCAATGAAACCGAACCAGCCCACCTATAATATTTCCCCCTCTAGATGGAAAAAAAATGTTGCGCAATGCAGCAAATTTCACTTAACTCCTCCCATCCCCCATCTCCCATTCATACAACAGAATGAGGAAAATAAAAGAACCCAATCTCACTGTACCCCGGGGAATCACTTCTGTCACTGACTGTACCCCAAAATGTATTTTATTGCATTCCATACACCAGAAATTACATTACTCACTGCACCCCAGAAATGTATTATATTGCACATGGTAGACATAGAAATTACATCACTAACTGTACCTTACAAATTAATTGCACATTGTACTAAAAAAAAAATAATTCCCTGTGCCCCAAAAATGTACACACTGAACCCTAGAAATGAATTACATTACACACTGTATCCTAGAGATTACATTACATTACTCACTGTACCCCAGAGATTACTATACTACACCCCAGAGATTACATTACTCACTGCACCCCAGATATTACATTATACTGTACCCCAGAGATTACATTACTTACTGTACCCTAGAGATTACTATATTACACACTGTACCCCAGAGCTTAGTTTACACACCGTACTCCAGTTATTACTTCATTATTCACCGTACCCCAGAGATTACATTACACACTGTACCCTAGAGATTACTATATTACATACCGTACCCCAGAGCTTAGTTTACACACCGTACTCCAGTTATTTATTTATTATTCACCGTACTCCAGATTACTACATTACACACCTTCTTTGGTAAATGAAAGGTTCCGTAGATTTATTTCATATATTCTTTAAAAATTAGCAGACATAGACAAAGCACCCTTTTTTCAAGGGTTGAACAAAATAATGATGCAGATGCTGCTGATCTGACTGTTAATATGAAAAAACTGGAACGACTTATGACAAAAGAATTGAAATTATGGTGGGACCAGACTACGCTAGAGTCCTATATTGAACAAAGCATGATCCCGAGAGGGCTGCGTCTAAAGAAATATCCTACAAATGTGTCTGATAAGACATTCATGGACAAATGGAACTCTGTTCTAAGCGAATGCTCCATGAAATTAATGAAATTGCTTATAGAACATGAGGAAGAATTACGCAGTAACATTAACATGGAAATTTTGGAACTGAAGGAGATGATGAAACCGAAAGAATCATCTGCGGTGTATAAAGAACTGTATGATAAAATTTTGCTAAACATGAAAAAGTTGGAAGACAATGTTGTAACATACAAAAGCAAAAAATTTGCTCGTGATACTAACGATTATGATAATAATAGAGTCTACGTGTGGACTCCTCATAACAGAGGATTGAAATCCATTTTAAAAACACCGCACAGGAGTCAGTCTCACCTGAATCAGAACAGAGTGTCCTTTCCCAGCTTGGATATGTCGGATGATCTTGGAATGTATGCCACCTCAGATGATACTTCTGATAGCTCGGTTGTGGAAACCCTAGAACCAAGTCATGGTAATACTAAACAACGGGGCAGACCAGGTTCCAACAACTGTCCGGCAAAAAACGCAGACGCAGAGGCGGCAGGAAACACAAGAACAAAGCGGCAAGTCAAAATACGGAACTATCGCTATTAGAACATCCAGTTGTCAATATTTCCAGCTATATTGTATCTGAAGCTCAATTGAAAGTTCTATCTAAAGGTCTTGGTTTTGTCCCTACGGAAAATTTTGATTTATATAAAACCATATTGGACATTAATCTTTTTTTCAGATCCCTTACATTGAAGAATCATTTTTCACAAATGGACAACTCAGACGCTGAGGGACTTGATTTAGGTGAAACGGGTTCTAATATGACCAGTGCCGAGTTTATAACCTTTTCTGAGAATGTATGCATTACTGATTTAAGATCTTTAGGTGCTGAGAGTAATATGGAGGGTGTTACTTCTTGTCCAAACCCTGCGGTAAAAAATCGGGATTTTTATCCCTTTCAATCCAGACCAAAGGGCTTGGATCTTTTTCAAGATCTTATTGAGCAAGAACTAATGCAACTACATAAAAAGGTCATGAGTTCGCCTAATAAACACAACCTTTCTTCGCAGGAGCGTAAGGCTCTTTCTGAACTTCGTGCTAATGAGGATTTACTTGTCAGGCCTGCCGACAAGGGAGGAGGTATAGTCTTGATAAATTCTGGTCTTTACAGCAAATTAAATAAGATTATTTTGGATGACAAATCCACATATTTGTGCATTCCAAATGACCCTACATTAAATTTTCAAAAGGATCTCAAATCATTATTAGAACTAGGGGTAAGAATGGGTGCTATACCATCGACATTTATTGATAAATTATTTGTCGATTACCCTGTCATTCCAATCTTCCACTCCTTTCCGAAGATCCACAAGGAAATTTTTCCTCCTCCCCTACGTCCCATTGTGGCAGGGATTGGTTCACTTGGTGAACCTTTAGGTGCCTGGCTCGACTCTATTCTTCAACCCCTAGTAGAGGTACTCCCGGGCTCGATTAAGGATACAAAGAGCCTAGTCAACATTATGTCAAATGCTAAATGGGACTCCACTTTATCGTGGGTCTCTTGTGACGTCTGCTCTTTGTATCCATCGATACCACATCACCTTGCCCTTGATGTGTTGAGATCTCACCTTGTCCGGTTTAGCCAACATTCCACTATCTTTATTGACTTTGTGGTCTTATGTACAGAGTTCTTGCTTAGCCATAATTACTTCAGCTTTGACGGAAGTTTTTACATACAACGATGCGGAGCAGCCATGGGAGCAAGATTCTCTCCTTCACTGGCCAACATTTACATGTCGGCCTGGGAGGAGAGATATCTGTTTGACCCCACCTGCCCCTTCTCTCCCCACAGCAGGGGGTATGGTCGTTATATAGATGACCTGCTCCTGAGGTGGGGAGGGACTTACCAACAAGCTCTGGATTTCGGCCAGTTTCTAAATAGTAACAATATGAACTTGGGCTTTACATTTAATTGGTACCAAAACAGAGTCAATTTTTTGGATATCACAATTTTGGGTAATGTAGATAGAGTAGACATTCTCCCATATAGGAAAAGTACAGCTCGTAATTCTATCTTACATGCAGAATCCCATCACCCTGGACATGTAATAAAAGCCATACCGTTGGGTGAAATGACGAGACTAAAAAGAAATTGTTCTATTCCTACAGCCTATCCTATTTTTGAAAAGGAGACAGTAGACAGACTTAGTAAAAGAGGCTATCCAAAGTGGCTGTTAAATAGGACTAGTGAAAGACTTTCCCATACAGAGCGGAAGGATCTTCTTAGTGTAAAAGTACGTCAAAGAAATGATAATCAAATCAAAAATAAAGTGGTGTTTACTACCACGTATAGCACTCAGTTTAGCTCTATCTGCAATATTGTTAAAAAATATCTTCCTTTGATTCTGGATCAGGAATGCAAAAAACAATTTATCAGTGAAAATGATATCTTATTTGTCTCCAGGAGGGGTCGTAATTTGAGATCTGTATTATCCCCCAGTTATTTTTCCTCCAATACGTCATTATCTAATAGTACATGGCTAAGTCACAAAGGTATGTATAAATGTGGTCACTCGAAATGCATTGCCTGCAACTACGTTGCTGTTTCAAAGGATTTCTATTCATTTACAACAGGAAACAAATATGATATTACTTCCTTTATTAATTGCAACACACGCTTCGTTGTTTACCTGATAACTTGCACGGCGTGCAATAAACAATACATAGGTTGTACCACCTGTAATCTAAAAGTACGCATCCGTAGACACATATCGGATGCTAAAAAATCCCTCCTGGTAGGCACTTCAATGGTATCAAGACATTTCCATGATATACATTCAGGTGACATGTCCAGTTTTGCATTCCAGGGTATAGAAAGGGTTAATAGACCAACCCGTGGTGGAGACCATAAAAAGAAATTGTTGGCACGGGAATCCTGGTGGATGTTTCAACTGGGTACGAGACATCCAGATGGATTAAATAAAAGATATGATCTAATCAGCCAGTATGAATGACTAGCTAAGCATTTCGCAATTTGTTTTTAAATCACTTTTGTATTTTTGTATTTTTATATGCTGCACATGTTTTTCATATATGTTTGTTAGGTCACGTGATTTTTTCACGTAGACCGGATATGGGATATTTAAACTTAGTGCATTTCGATTCAGAGTGTGCCATGAATAAGGAGCGTATAGCCCCGAAACGCGTCGGTCCCATGCGATTGTGCTTTGTCTATGTTTGCTAATTTTTAAAGAATATATGAAATAAATCTACGGAACTTTTTATTTACTAAAGAAGGTGTACACGCTGGACTTTTTCCTTCTCTCCATATCCCGATTTGGACAAGTGCTTTCTGTCCGTCCGGGCGTGCACAGCCGAATCAACAATCAGGTGAGCTGACTACCTCGTTTATTTCTCACTACATTACACACTGTACAACAGAGATTATATTACACTGTACCCCAGAGATTATTACATTACACACTATGTCCCAGAGACTACATTAGACAAGGTACACCAGAAATTGTATGTGTATAGCTACATATATTGAACACAGACACACTACACACTTAGGGTGAGTTCACATGACGGTTTATCTGCACTGACAGTGTCGTTTGCTTGTTGGAAATTTGCCGCTTGCAAACGCAGAATTCTGATGAGCAAATGACCCAAACTGCCAAAGGCAGATTTCTGCCTTCTATCCTTTAGTGCAGAAAATGCCTCAAAGAATATGTTGTTGGCACTGACAGTATGCACCAAAAGTGCTTGAGTAAAATCAGTGTCTTCTAAACAACTAGACTGATTTTACATAGGGTATATTGTAAATCAGTTTACTGCCGGATTGGACGCTGGTTACTGAACCCGCCCCACAATCAGCATTCATATCTACCGTGTGAACGTAGCGTTAAGTCCACACTTCTAAAATGCTGCGGG
Source organism: Phyllomedusa bahiana (assembly GCA_025379985.1). Taxonomy (NCBI): domain Eukaryota; kingdom Metazoa; phylum Chordata; class Amphibia; order Anura; family Hylidae; genus Phyllomedusa; species Phyllomedusa bahiana. Next base: position 18,449 of record JAODAL010022367.1, on the reverse strand, counting down.
GCCGGCCCCATTCACTCATTTTCCCCGACACATAAGTGCAGGGAAGAAGTGACACGGCTAGACACATGGTTGTAAAGTATATACACATCTCACATATACAGTACATACCGTACTCCAGGGGTGTTGCTAGGGTCCTAAAACATCCGGTGCCTGGGCCCTCTGTGTTAAGTTTTGCTAAGCAAGGCTGGGTTCACACATAATATTTCGTGCCTCATTGTGAACTGCGGCGTGCGTTTTTACAGAGAAAAAACTTATGTTCCTGTCACTAATTCTCTGCGTATTCCACAAACATCCTGTCCATCTCCTCGGCAGTCACTGCACGATGAAAATCATAAGAATTTGCAAGTTATCAGTCCACAGTTTAGAATGGCAACAACTACTCATAGCGGAACTCGCACTGGATCACATAGTGCTATGTGATCCAGTGCGAGTTCCGCTATGAGTAGTTGTTGCCATTCAAAACTGTGGACTGATAACTTGCAAATTCTTATGTAAGTTTGTTTTAAATTTTGCCTAATTATAGTTGTAACTTTTAACTTCAAATGTATGCTTACCGCCTCCTGAATACTTAATAGCCTGTGCTTGGCGTCACGTGGATGCTGGTTTTTTTCCGTGTTTGCATTATATCACACCGTTGAGGTTCCCGGGCGTTTCTCCGCGCATCCAAGACTGTTGTAATTATATGTCATGAGGAGATGAAGCTGAATTCTTCTACAAGTGCTATCTACAAAATCAAGACCCAAAACTATTGCTACTTGAGGATCAAATAATACTGCCAGACCCTGACCAAACGCGACCACCACATTATAGGGTCACAATTATAGGGTCACTCTGAGGCAGTTTATATCGATATAATGTCACTCTCAGGCAGTATATATAGATATAGGGTCATTCTCAGGCAGGTATATAGATATAAGGTCACTGTTAGGCAGTATATATAGATATATGGTCACTCTCAGGCAGGTATATAGATATAAGGTCACTCTCAGGCAGTGTGTATGTGTGTATATATATATATATATATATATATATATATATATATATATATATTAATATTATTATATATATATGGTCACTCTCAGGCAGGTATATAGATATAAGGTCACTCTCTGGCAGGTTTATATATAGGGTCACTCTCAGGCAGTATATATAGATATAGGGTCACTTTCAAGAAGGTAAATAGATATAAGGTCATTCTCAGGCAGGTATATAGATATAAGGTCACTCTCAGGCAATATATATAGAAATAGGGTCACTCAGGCAAGTATATAGATATAGGGTCACTCTCAGGCAGGTATATAGATATAGGGTCACTCTCAGGCAGGTATATAGATATAAGGTCACTCTCAGGCAGTATATATAGATATAGGGTCACTCTCAGGCAGGTATATAGATATAAGGTCACTCTCAGGCAGTATATATAGATATAGGGTCACTCTCAGGCAGGTATATAGATATAAGGTCACTCTGGCAGGTTTATATATAGGGTCACTCTCAGGCAGTATATAGAGATATAGGGTCACTCTCAAGCAGGTAAATAGATATAAGGTCATTCTCAGCCAGGTATATTGATATAAGGTCACTCTCAGGCAGTATATATAGAAATAGGGTCACTCAGGCAGGTATATAGATATAGGGTCCCTCTCAGGCAGGTATATAGATATAGGTTGACTCTCAGGCAGGTAAACAGATATCATGTCACTCTCATACATTATATATAGATAAGGTCACTCTCAGCAGGTATATAGATATAAGGTCAAGCTCAGGCAGTATATATAGATATAGGGTTTCTCTCAGGCAGTATATTTTGATGTAGGGTCACTCTCAGGCAGGTATATAGATATAAGGTTAAGCTCAGGCAGTATATATAGTAATAGGGTCACTCAGGCAGGTATATATAGGGTCACTCTCAGGCAGTTATATAGATATAGGATGACTCTCAGGCAGGTATACAGATATAAGGCCACTCTCAGGCAGTATATATAGATATAGGGTCACTCTCAGGCAGGTATATAGATATAAGGTCACTCTTAGGCGGTATATATAGATATAGGGTCACTCTTAGGCAGGTATATAGATATAAGGTCACTCTCAGGCAATATATATATATATATATATATATATATATATATATATATAAATAGATAGATAGATAGATAGATAGATATATTGATATAGGGTCCCTCTCAGGCAGGTATATAGATGTAAGGTCACTCTTAGGCAGTATATATAGATATAGGGCCACTCTCAGGCAGGTATATAGATATAAGGTCACTCTCAGCCAATATATATATATATATATATATATATATATATATATATATATATATATAGTCACTCTCAGGCAGGTATATAATTATAGGGTCACTCTGAGGCAGTTTATATCGATATAGGGTCACTCTCAGGCAGGTATATAGATATAGGGTCACTCTCAGGCAGGTATGTAGATATAAGGTCACTCTCAGGTAGGTAAACTCCATTAAAAATAACAATCTTAATACTCACCTTACCTCCTCCATCCGAGCGCGCTCCTCTTCATTCCGAAACTGGCGGCATGATGACATCATCACGCCATCAGTGCCGGGACATTCCTTTGGCAGCTCCTCGGCCGCACAGCCTATGATGACTGTGTGGCCGAGGAGAGGCAGTGGCACGATGAGGTAATTACATCATGCTGCTGCCCACCTTAGCATCACGGGGCCGCGGCGGGGACTCAGCACTATGAGGACCCAGCGGGCCGCGCTGTGTTGGATCCGTGGCATACCGGAGGATCCAACGATCTTCCGGTGAGCAGGCTCCGACACTGTCTGCGGAGCAGGGAGCACTCGCTCTCTGCTCTGCAGAAGCCCTCAGCTGTATGTGCATTCAGCAGTCGCAAATACAGCTGAAGAGACCGTCAATGCTCTTCAGCTTTAATTCTGATTGGTGAAGCAGCCCCTGCAGACTCCTGCTCTACCAATCAGCGCTGCTCTCACTCTGCACTGACACTTGAGGCTGCTACCTACTCTGTTCTCCCCAAAATGCACAGAAATATAGGAGGCAAAGGGTTAACTTCTTCCTCCTCTCTGCTCTGCTCTCCCCGCTTACTGTATTCTCATGCTTTCATATAGATTATTTTTTATTGAAGTGGCTAAAAAGTGGGAAGGAGCGTCCCCCACCCAGAAAAGTCACTAAATGTAACACCAGTGTAATCACTTATATTTCTGCAGCGCCTACATACAACTAGTATCTACCACTAAATGGTCAATGTATGGCGGTAGTATATGTCTTCAGAGCCTGTGTATAGCTGGTAGTCACATGTGTTGGTCGCGTTTGGTCAGGGTCTGGCAGGATTATTTGATCCTTAAGTAGTAATAGTTTGGGTTTTGGTTTTGTAGGAGTGTTTATAGTCCGGTATATTTGCTCCATGTATAGGTGTATGTTTTGGTGATTGTTTAGGGTTATTACACTGTCATACGGAGGTGAGCTGATTTTCATTGTGCAGTGACTGCTGAGGAGATGGACGGGAGCTGTGTGGAATATGTAGAAAATTAGATACAGGAACAGAAGGTTTTGCTCTGTAAAAACACATCCGCAGGTCACAATGAGACGTGAAAAATGCCATGTGAACCCAGCACTACCGAGGAAAACACAAAGGGCCCAAGCCCCGGATGTTTTAGAACCCTAGCAACGCCTCTGGTGAGGGCTCATTTTAAGGGCATTTTAAGGGCTGAAGTGCAGTTGCTATTGGTGACCCTTTGATCCCTTTGTCTTTCAATTTTCTTGGGAAGTAAAATGACCATAAAACCTCAATTTTAGTGTTTTTTTTCTCCTATGGTGTTCACCATATGCAACAAATGATGTTAAATATTTTCAAATTCAACAAAAGTTTTTTTTAATGCTTTTTTTAATGCTTTAGAAGAGGCTTCCTTCTGGGACGACAACCATGCAGACCAATTTGATGCAGTGTGTGGCATGTGGTCTGAGCACTGAAAGCCTGTCCTCCACCCCTTTTACTTCTGCAGCAATACTGACAGCACTCATGTCTATTTTGAAAAGACAATCTCTGGCCATCATGCTAAGCATGTGCTCTCAACTTCTTCTGTTGACCATAGCGTGGTCTGTTCTGAGTGGAACCGCGTTAAGCTGCTGTATGGTCTTGGCCACCATGCTGCAGCTTAGGACATCTATATGTTGAGCAACAATTTTTTTTCAGATCCTCAGAGGTGCCATGTTAAACTTCCAGTAACCAGTATAAAAGTGGGAGAGCGATAACACCAAATTTAACACTCCTACTCCCCATTCACATCTGAGACCTAACACTAACAAGTCACATGACACCATGGAAGGAAAATGGCAAAATGGGCATAATTTTTCCATTTTCACTTAGGGGTGTACTTACTTTTGTTGCCAGCAGTTTATAAGTTGATGGCTGTGATTTAAGTTATTTTGAGGACACACCAAATTTACACTGTTATACAAGCTGTACACTGACTACTTTACATTAAGTCGAAGTGTCAAATCTTCAGTTTTGTTCTATGAAAAGGTATAATTAGAGATGGGCGAATTTCTCAAAAATTCGATTCGGTCACTTCGCCGAATTCTCCGACAAAAATAAATTCGGTCCGAATTACTTCGGCACGAATCGCGTTAAAAAGCAGCTATTTCCAGGCTGCACAGAGCCTGCAGGGTGCTTTAGAACGTTGTGCCATGCTTAAATATGCAGAGGGAGCTTGGTTTGGGCTTCATACAATGTTGTGTTTTAGTATGACACGCAGATTACTGCCGCCGCTCTTAGAATCGCTTCACTATAAAATTCTCTGGGCACTTAAGAGGGCAAAACTGACCAAAAAACTCAAGCGGGAATGTAGCCTGATAAAGTCATGCCAGCGAAAGCTGGAAAAAAACAAGCTGAGAGCTCAGGTGGCAACATTAGTGACAGAGTGTGGAGGTGACGACGGCAGCCACAGCAGCATGAGGTCAGGCAGTGGCACAATAACATTCTGGAGGTGGCAAAACACGAGGAAGCCACAGAGTGGCACAATGACTGAGAGCGGAGGTCACGGCGGCAGCAGTATGAGGTCAGGCAGTGGCACAATGACATTCTGGAGGCGGAAAAACAGTATTAGGCCACAGAGTGGCACAATGATACAGTGTGGAGGTCACGACAGCAGCAGCATGAGATCAGGCAGTGGCACAATGACATTCTGGAGGCGGCAAAACAGTATTAGGCCACAGAGTGGCACAATCACACAGTGTGGAGGTCACGGCGGCAGCAGTATGAGATCAGGCAGTGGCACAATGACATTCTGGAGGCGGCAAAACAGTATTAGGCCACAGAGTGGCACAATCACACAGTGTGGAGGTCACGACGGCAGCAGTATGAGATCAGGCAGTGGCACAATGACATTCTGGAGGCGGCAAAACAGTATTAGGCCACAGAGTGGCACAATCACACAGTGTGGAGGTCACGACAGCAGCAGCATGAGATCAGGCAGTGGCACAATGACATTCTGGAGGTGGCAAAACAGGAGGAAGCCACAGAATGGCACAATGACTGAGAGCGGAGGTCACGGCGGCAGCAGCATGAGGTCAGGCAGTGGCACAATGACACAGTGTGGATGTCACGGCAACAGCAACAGCAGCAGCAGCATGAGGTCATAGAGTGGCACAATGACAGAGTGTTGAGGTGGGTGGCAATACCAGTCCCTGGTAAAGATGGTGGTAGGCAGATGGAGAAACTGTCAGCAGATGTGTGGCATCAGGCGGGTGGCGGCATCAGAATAGTGGCTGAGGCAGGTAGTTTGAACCCAGACTGACGCCTAAGGCATTGGTGTGTGGAAATCCTGGCCGATCCATGCCTGATTCATCTTGACAAAGGTCAGTCGTTCCACATTTCCCGTGGACAAGCGGGCTCTCCTTGGGGTAACAATGGCCCCCGCCGCACTGAACACCCGCTCTGATGCCACACTACTAGCCGGGCAGGACAGCTTCTCCACTGCAAACTTGGCAAGTTGCGGCCACACATCCAGTTTGGCTGCCCAGTAGTCCAGCGGATCTTCTAACTGAGGTGGCAGAGTGCTGTCCAAGTAGGCCACAACCTGTTGGTTCAGGGACTGCTCCAGGTCCTGCTGCTGCTGGCGACTGCCCTCTTCACTAGGCGGGTGAAGGAAGCTGCTCATCAGTGACTCCAGACTTAGGTTACTACTGATGGAGCTGGTACTGCTCCTACCCCCCCCCCCTCCCCCAGCAGCCGCGGCAGTAGTACGTGAGCGCTGAGGAACCCCCGGTCAGACCTGTCAGAGGAGGGACGATGCCGCACATAGGCAGCAGCCAACTGATTACGGAGGATTTCCCTATAGTATTTGAGTTTGTCTTCCCTCTCAATAGCTGGGAAAAAGGCTCCCATTTTGGACCGATAGCGAGGGTCCAATAGGGTGGAGAGCCAGAAGTCATCCCTCTGCCGGATACTGACTTTTCGGCTGTCACTAGCCAGGCAAATAAGCATGCTGTGGGCCATCTGCACAAGTGACTCCGAGGGGCTCCCTGCCTCCATTTCCACTGTGTACTGCCACGGTGCTCCTCTGCCTCGTCTTCCTCATCCCACCTCCTCCGGCTGTGCTCCTCCTCTCTTGTCACCTGGGTAGAAAATCCACTCATTTCACCAGACAATGCTTCTGCTCCAATGTCCTCCTCCTCCTCCTCCATTTCATTCCCCACCGGACTCATGTGGCCACGAGATGTAGTCGCCACGTCTCCAGTCCCCTGCCCAGACAGATTTTTCAGCATCTGTTCCAGGACATGAAGCAGTGGAATGATGTTATCGCCTCGCTGAACGACTGCTGGCGCCATGAGTAGCGAGGAGCAGGAGCATCTGGACCGGGAGATGATGTCAAAGAGAAACAGCTCCCTTCTGCAGAGGTGGTGGAGCCTTGACTGGCTGCAATGGCATGCGTGCCACTGGGCGCTGCTGCTGCTGCTGCTGCTGTTGCTGCGGCGGCAGGATGGACCACCACATCTGAGCCACGTTTCTCCCAGGCCACCGGATGGTGACGCTGCATGTGTTGACGCAGGGCCGTGGTGCCAACGTTAGCTCCCTGGCCACGCTTCACTTTCTGCCCACAGATTCTAAATATAACCATATTCGGCTCCTCCGGTGTCTTAGCAAAGAACTGCCACACTGCCGAGTATCGGATTTTACCGCCAACGCTCCGCACTGAGTGACTACTGCTGCCGCTGCCTCGCTGAGCCCCTGTGCCGCTACTTTCTTGGACCTGCGAAGCGGGTTTTTTACCCCGTGGCCGCTTGGCTCCCGACCTCACACTGCTGCTATCCTGCTGACTCACGGCCACACGACCCACTTGCTGGCTGTGCTGCTGCCTGACGCGCAAGCTGACGCCCTCTTCTCCTGACGATGATGAAGCCCTTGCCTCACCCGGCTCCCAAGTGCGGTCGGCTACATCATCATCTATTTGTGTTTCATCGTCACTGCTGTCCTCATCACCAGTCTTGGTATGCCGAGGCTGACCTCTCACAACATGACCTCCCATGCCACTCCACATCTATACTTTGCCGCCTACTGCAAGAAGCAGGGGATATTGGCCCCATTTCTTCGCTGCCAAGTAGCTGCTGACTGCCCTCCTCAAATTGTTTATCCTCGCTATATAGTGGCGCTGAGCCCAGACCACATAGTAGATCTCTGGCTGAGGGAACCGGATGGGACAGAGGCGGGCTGAGGACAGGTGAGGGCCACTGACCCGCTCCCGGGCCATGCCAACTAATGGTTGTGTCTGAGGTTCCCACCGACTCTTGGCTGGGGTTGTCATATGTCATCTGGGAGGAAGAGGATGACCTAGTCAACCAATCAAGAACCATTGGGTTGCTAGTCAGCACACGGCCGCTAGATGACAGCAGCAGTTGTGGCCTCACCGAGTGACCCCTGCTGCGACGTCCCCTTGCTGTGCTGCGACCTGGGCCTGTTCCAGGAATGTTTGTGCCACTGCCACTCGCAGGTGCAGAGCCTGCCACCTCTCTGTCTGACATACTGTTTGTTCTAAAATGTACAGACACTGTTTGATAATGATATCTGTATATGATAAATATATACACCCTGTTTTTGACTCCAAATGAACCCAGTAACAAGCTTGGGTAACCCTTGGATATAAATTGCGCTCCACAAATGGCCAGGAAAAATGTACTTGTATGTGTCGTTTAAAAACACTGTGTGTTTTACTAAATGTAAAAGCACAAACAGGCTTAATTAACCTTCGGACATGAATTAGGCTACAGGAAAAATGTATATATTTTGGCGTTGAAAAAGACGGTTTATTTTTGTCAGCACACCAGCAAAACAACGCTTAATTAACCCCTGGATGTAAATTGCGCCAAAGAATTGAGCCGCACAAAATAGTAGCTTTGTAGCGTGTTACAATTGCATGTTTTCTACGCCACACAACAAGAGATACAGTTGTAATTAACCTTTGCTTGTGAATTAGGCTACAGGAAAAATTTATATATTTTGGCGTTGAAAAAGACGGTTTATTTTTGTCAGCAAACCAGCAAAACAACGCTTAATTAACCCCTGGATGTAAATTGCGCCAAAGAATTGAGCCGCACAAAATAGTAGCTTTGTAGCGTGTTACAATTGCGTGTTTTCTACGCCACACAACAAGAGATACAGTTGTAATTAACCTTTGCTTGTGAATTAGGCTACAGGAAAAATTTAAATGATTTGGAGTTTAAAGAGACGGTTTATTTTTGTCTGCACAACAGCAATGGAACGCTTAATTAACCCCTGGATATAAATTGCGGCAAAGAATTGAGCCGCACAAAATAGTAGCTTTGTAGCGTATTACAATTGCGTGTTTTCTATGCCACACAACAAGAGATACAGTTGTAATTAACCTTTGCTTGTGAATTAGGCTACAGGAAAAATTTATATATTTTGGCGTTGAAAGAGACGGTTTATTTTTGTCAGCACACCAGCAAAACAACGCTTAATTAACCCCTGGATGTAAATTGCGCCAAAGAATTGAGCCGCACAAAATAGTAGCTTTGTAGCGTGTTACAATTGCGTGTTTTCTACGCCACACAACAAGAGATACAGTTGTAATTAACCTTTGCTTGTAAATTAGGCTACAGGAAAAATTTATATATTTTGGCATTGAAAAAGACGGTTTATTTTTGTCAGCACACCAGCAAAACAACGCTTAATTAACCCCTGGATGTAAATTGCACCAAAGAATTGAACCGCACAAAATAGCAGCTTTGTAGCGTGTTACAATTGCGTGTTTTCTACGCCACACAACAAGAGATACAGTTGTAATTATCCTTTGCTTGTGAATTAGGCTACGCACACCAGCAAAACAACGCTTAATTAACCCCTGGATGTAAATTGCGCAATAGAATTGAGCAGCCAAAAATGAAGTGGTATTTGTATTGTAAAAACGCTGTTTCTTTAAATGAATACAACAGGAACTGGCTTAGATCCCACTTGGATATTGAATGTATATGCAGCTGCAGTGGACGCACACTGGATTTCAGATCCAATACCCCAAAAAATTCGAAATAGAACATTAAGAGAACAGTCTCTGAGACAAGCTGAGACACCCCACAGAAATCGCTATATAAAAATCAATTCTTCAGTAAGAGCTATCAGCCGCGGCAGCACCTTCCCTAGTCAGTACAGTGAGAGGAGTGTGAGCTCCCGGCGTCGCGCCCGGACTTATATAGTGCAGTGACATCACAGAATCCCGCCGGTCTCTGATTGGCTTCATCTCTGCACATGTCATGCAGGCTATGCCCTTCTTCCTCCCAGAGTGCTTTGCCCCATGTAGCGCCATGTGCTCGCAGCCATTTTATCAATCAAAAGCACACTTCGTTCACCCGAAGTACCCCAAAGTTCGACTTCGTTCCGAACCGAAGTTTTCCTGAAATTCTAAACGAATTCCACTTCATTAGAATCAATTCGCCCATCTCTAGGTGTAATACAATATTTACAAAAATGGGAGGGATGTACTCACTTTTATGAGATACAGAATCAGAAGCTATAAAAACCATTGGATGACTGCATGAAGTAAAACAAACCATGAAATCTAGAATACTACATTTTGGTATAGCAACAAAATTAAGTAAAAGAAACAAAAGAAAAGAGGGAAGAGGGGATAGATTGGGGAAGGAAAGGAGGGAAGGAAGGATTCAGATGAGAGATCCAAGGTTCAACAACGTATGTTACTGTTCTTCTTTCCCAGGAACATGTAGCTCAATAGAAAGTGAAAATAAGTAATGTTTGCAAAGGGTGATCTCCAATAAGAGTACATTGTCCTCTTAAAATTTAGATTTTTAATTTGTGAGTGATCGGAAGAGTGGAGATGATAGAAATGCTAGACAGTAATAACAAGTGCAACCCAAACAATCTATTTGTTCAGGAGTCTGAACTATTAATCTTTTCATATGGTACATAAGGAACATTTCTAGGAACCATTCTTCTGTGGTTGCAGGATATTTTTTTAAGAGGCAAAAGAGGGGATATTATGATTATTTAATCATTTCTATTTCATTTTTTTATTGTATTTGTAGTCCCCTTTGGATACTTGATTGCTAAAGGGTGCAATCGATTGTATTCTGTTCTGCATTAAATAGATAATGGTGTTGTAGCAGGAAGTGATAGGAGTAGTAACATTGCAGCTACAGAAGCCTTCATTAGGCTCCCAGCTGCCATGTCATCACCACACAATCTCATTGCAGGAGCTGATCAGGGACGAAACAGTGCCGTGGTTGCGACATCAAAAGGGTTAAATAGCCATTAAGTCTATGTTCACACGGCTTATTTCGGGGCGTATTTATGTCCGCAAATATGTCCCCAAATACGTTTCAATTAATGAAAAATTAGATTAGCATTGATTCCAATGTAAAATACGCCTCATCATTCACACGAGGCGTATTTTCGCGACGTAAATACGTCCGTAAGTACGATCGTAAAATTAAGTCTCCTGTCACGTATTGAGGCGTATTTTGCAACATAAATCCCCATAGTAAAGAGTGGGGACTGTATTTACGACGCTAAATACGTGCCACACTTTGTGACACGTATTTGAAACGTATTTCGGGACGTATTTGCGGACGTAATTACGTCCGTAAATATGCCCCGAAATAAGCCGTGTGAACATAGCCTAACAGAGTTAACTCCAAAATGCTGATAACTGCGGAGGTTAGCTGTAATTAACAGTTGGCATCACCATTCCATAGCTCTACCAACAGCATGATGTATGTCATATGTTAGAAAGGGGTTGATTATTCACTTGATCTATAAACCATGCGTATAAAAATGCAAGTCCATGCTGGGCAGTACAAGTGCTGACATGCACAAGTCTTACTCTAGCCAATAAGACTCATGCACAAAACTCACTGTGTGTCTGATCTCTACTGCTCAGTTTGTAATTCTGTTTGAAGATTGGGCACTTTAAAAGTAGATCTGGCTAGTTTTATAGCCATGTATTACCTGTCCATATTTCAATGCATTCTCAAACCTGCCATTCCGACAAAGGATGGGTGACAACTCCTACATGAGGTGGAATAATGCCCATTTATAGTTGTCACTTTTGAATAAAAAGCTAGGGCAGAAATAGAAAAAGAGGCTAAATAGAATTGTTATAGATTGATACAAGAAGCTGACTCAGAGACTTATATTAATTGTTATAATTGCAGCTCATCCAATTGTGCTGTGTAAATTACGTTAAAGTCAGGGCTGGGACAGTGGGTAGACAGGGAGGTGACAACCATGGCAAAGCCTGTTCTGAATGGAACCTGTCTTGTTAAACCACTCTTTGGTCTTGGCCACCATGCGATAACACAAAATTTTAACACAAATGCTTCCCATTCACACCTGAGACCTTGTAACACTAAAGAGTCACATGGTACTGCGGAGAAAAAATGGAAAATCGGGACCTAGATGTACCACAATGCTTGAGGTAAAATGGTCTCTGCACAGATGAGACAAAACTGAAACTTTTTAGTACAAAGCTGTTTTTTTTTATATAAAAAGTACACTGCACACCAACACAAAAAATCAGTGAGTTCAAAGGTGTATGAAAACATTTTACAGGAGAATACAAGGGCAGCAGTCCATGACTTTAAGCTGGCGAGACGATGGTTGGTACAACAAAACAATAACCCAAAGCATACAAGTAAAGCCTAGTTCACATCTGCATCAGAGGCTCTGTTGGAGCTTCTAGCACAGATACAAAAAAATTATGGAACAAATAGTGCAGCAGACAGATCAGATTTCCTCCCTTAAAATGTCAGCCACCATGTGACAAGAAACCCAACAGACCCCACAGTAAACAATGGGTCCGTCAGGCATCAATCATCCTGACACCAAACGGAGCCTCCGATGGAAATGTGAACCAGACCTAAAACAAATCACAGATGGTTGAATAAGAAGATAAGTGATTTGGAATCAGTGTCAGACTGGGGTGCTTAAGACCCACAGGTGGAGTTAATACTTGGGGTCCAACAGCTGAGTTGTTTATGGGCTCACGGGTAGAATTTAATTTGGAGTCCTACCCTCCAGTTACTGTAAATGACTGTACCTGTCTCCTATACTTTGCCCATTGCTCTCTTTCCATTTCTTTGCCTCTCCTGAGGATTCATTTGTAGTTAAAAACATCTCCAGGACTGCCATCCTCAGAGGGGCACCAGGTGTTTTCCCTGTTCTCCTGTAGAGCAGTCTAAGCCTATTTGGAATGGCATAACCTGAAGAGGGCTGTGCATACAAGGCCTCCCGGAAGCATTGATGAACCGAAATGTGAACTAATGAACTCCATAATGAAGATATGCATGGTCCAAAGATACTCCTTAATGCTATACATTGCAGGTAATGGAAACTGCAGAGAACACTACTGCTAAAAGGGAATCTATAGGTTATTGAATAACCAAAATTTTCAGAATATTAAAACAAGGGTTTACTTAAAGGAGTTTTCTCATGATGTTTCACAGTCACAGACAGCTTCACACTCATATTGTCTGGTCAGGCTGTGGGTGGTTCTATAACAATAATTAGCAAATTTAGCTTCTCTATAATTAGCTGAGCGGTACAGTGACATACGTGCAGGAGATTTAATCTGTAAAAAAATTAAACTACGGGGCTCAGAGGAGTGTTTAGAATTGCCTATTTAAGTAAACAAGCACATCTTGCTAGAGATAAGGACTCTGCTCTGTCCAGCCATGGTAAAGTCACTCTCTGCTCTCTGTCTAATAAGGAAAGGAGATATAGATGGTAACCTAGAGACATTTGTGTGCCCTCAGAGCAGAAAAGATCTCTCTCCTGACCAGGGCAATATCAAAAGAGCAATGTATATAGCAGAAGTCTTTATTTACCTCTATCGACATGTTGAAACCTAATCATTGTAATGAGAAAAACCCTTATTCTTGCACTGTGGATGCTTACTTTATACACAGTGTTCTGGGAATGTGTACTCGGTAAAGAAAATAATCAGTACAACTATTTGTGCTTTATTAGTTTAGTTAGATTGTGTTGATTGTGTCTTAAATACAACCAGATCATATTTTATTAATATTGATGGAAAAAACAAGTAATTTTAAAAAACTTTCCCTTTGCAATTTTTAAACAATTCCCATGCTTAAAAGGGGTTTTCCCCCCTGCATTGATTTCTCACCTCAGTCCCTGTTTTTTGGGTTTCATTTTAAATTTCGGGGGGTGTTTACTGGCTCCCACTAGGCTGCAGTAAAAAACAGTCGTAGTATACCCTATCATGAGAGATTTGAACGGGTCTGTGCATAGCAACCGGGAGCTGATGCAGCCCATACAAGAGGGGATATCTCAGAATAGGTCGGATACTGTTACTGGACATATATAGCAAAGTGATTTGTTTTTGCAAGATCTTCAACATAAAATGCAATCCTTGTAGTGAAACAAGCCCTTTAAGTCTCCAAGTGGAACTAAAAAAGTTTAACAAAAAGTTGAAAAAAATATATCTTCTCTTCAGAGTTAGGAGCGAATTTTATCTCCTGCTTTTGTACACAATCTTCCCTAGTTGCTGGCCCACCTCTTTGCTCTCATTGCTCCTGCAGTGGCCCAGATGGTGATGTCACTCCCTGTTGTGTTTATTATCTGAAAGATGGAAGCTGGTTTACAAATATTACCCCAGGTCGGGCTGGCCCAAGGGGAATAGGGGAACCCCCCCGGGGGGCCTCTGAGCATGGTAGACCTAGGTTTTGGGTTTTTAACTGCATATAAATCCCCAGAAGAGGCAAAAAAGCAGGGGAAAGAGAGGTAAAAAAAACAAGGGCGATTTTAGGAGGCACCCCACAGTCATTTGCAGTAGCTGCAGGGTTGGGGCCCCAATATAGCTCCCCGGTGGGCCCATAAAAACTCAACTGGTGGGCCCCTAGAGTCAACTCCACCTGTGGGCCTTAGGCAACCCAGTCCGACACTGGTACTTACTGACAAGCTTTTACCCTGTTAACTCTTGTAGCCTTGTGCACTACAGTTTACAAATGTTCTGCACTCATGTCAATGTAACTGGATAAGCTAGGAATAGAAGAGCTGATATGCCAATCACTTAGCAGTAGAACTACCCAGAACCTGACCAGGAAAAATATGAGTCGAAGTGGCCTGTGGCTCTGTAAAAACGATGGGGGGCAAAACCCCCTTTTTTTGTTTGCTGTATCTGAAAAAGACTCCACATATGTAAATACAGAGCAATGTTTTTGTTTAAAGTAAGTTTTTTTTTGTTTTGTAAAAGTAGTAAAATGAAGCTAACAGTGTTATTTACAACACAATGAATGCTGTAGAAATGAAACCCAAAAACAGATTTTTTTTTATTCTTTACAAAATATTTTTAAATAGCTCACATACAGTATATGGTTTTTCAATACATTATTTGGTGCATTAAAAGGTACCATTTAAAACACAACTTGTTATGCAAACTACAGGCCCTTAACATCTTATTGTATTCTACAGCACCTTTCTGGCTGGGGGTTTTCATCCCTGAAATAGAAAAAGAGAAAGAGGTAGATTAAATCTCAGTGTAGTGAGGGGTTTTGCCAAGAAGTGAGTTCATGACCTGTAATCTGCTCAGTAGAAAAGATAAACACAGCATGCTGAGTCACAGGGGAAAAGGGAAGGGGTCTGAGCAAAAACGCAGTGGAGGATCGCTGAAATTTGTACTAAAAAAATTAAAAATTTGAACCATGGATTCTTAACAAAAAAACACAGAATCTTTCACCCAGCCCCTTGCAAGCTCCTTTCATGTTCCCTGTCATAATAAGAAGTGCAAACACGCCAAGCACGGGCCCAAACAGCCTTTTCCGTCATCCTGGTCGTGTCTAAGTAAAATTTCAGGAAACTAAGGGCTTTTAAGAAAGTGTAGCTTTAAACCATTTTTTAAAAACCATTATTTAGAAAAGTGATTTAATAAACCCATTTTGGAGGATCCCACGTCAAATACCCCAAAAAACCCCAAAAAAAAACAACACAAAACCTAAAAAGGGAAAATCAGAAATTTCCCCCGTTAAAGACTATAACCAAATACATTGCTGTTCTGATTTTGCTTCTCTTCAAAGTTAGAAGCAAATCATAACTCCTAATTTTGCACACAAACTTCTCTAGTTACCGTCCACCTCCCACTGTTTTTACAGGCTGTGGCAGTGATCCGAATGGTGGTCACTATCTGCTGTGTGCTCCAGCACAGGAGCTTGTTTACATTACTTACTGACAAGCTTAAACCCTTTTGAGCTATATAGTTTTGTGCACTGGTGTTTATAATCCTCCTACACTCATGTGACTGTAACAAGATTAGCTAGGAATGGCAGAGCTGATATGCCAATCACTGCTGTAGACCCACCCACAGCTTGACCAGAAAGAAGGAGTTTGAAGCTGCCTGAGGCTCTATAAAACAGCATGGTGAGAACATTCTTTTATGGGTCAATGCACACAACAGATTAGATTCCACATTAATATCTTTGTGCAAACTCACATCAATTTGAATGGTCAGTCTGAACTATAGTTCACACTCTAGCATGGATTTTTTTATACCGTAGATTTCAAATGTGTGGTGTGAAAAAAAAGAATGGATAAGTCCATTCTTTGCAGTAGATCCTGCTCAGATTTGCATTGGGCAGGAGTGACACTCATTAGTCCCATTGATATGGAGTGCACCTGTGTCCAAATCAGAGGTGTGAATCGCATTTGCAAAAATAAAAGGTATTTGAGGATTTTTCCAGCAGCAAAAACCTAATGTGAAAATACCCTAATACAGTGGCGCACTCTAGTCATAGGTTTGGTGCACCTTGAAAGAGGTATAGAGACTTTTCATTCACTTATGCCACTTATAATGCTCAACATGTTACAGATGTGGTGCATGGCATGCACACCAGCTTGCAAGCAGAGGCATAGCCATATGAGGTGCAGCGGTAGCAGCTGCTACTGGGCCCTGCTTCCTGAGGGGGCCCTAAAGCCCCTTTGACACGTGAGAAGACCCCAGTATTGGAAATGGCACATGGTAACTGGCAGGGGTGCCAGTAGGGCAGTACGGGCAGTACTCCTGTCAGGTGCCGTAATCAAAAAGGGGCTCACTGATATGTTAAAAAATAGGAACTAGTAATG
The DNA here is from genome assembly GCA_025379985.1 of Phyllomedusa bahiana. NCBI lineage: Eukaryota > Metazoa > Chordata > Amphibia > Anura > Hylidae > Phyllomedusa > Phyllomedusa bahiana. The sequence goes on along the minus strand of JAODAL010022367.1, from coordinate 1,843 downwards.
GTTGAGGGGCCCCATTTGACCACTGGATGCAGGGTCTGATAACCACTGAAGAACAAATTGGCGACACTGTTCAGTAATGAGATGCACAGGGGACTAAGCAAGCAGTGACAGGCCTGACGGTCCTGCGACTGACGATATGGTCGCTTGTGTGTTGTCTGGAGCACTTGAAGGAGTGCCTTTTCTCGTACCTCTATCTCCACTTCTTAAGCCCCTCCTTGCTCGCTTACAATCTCTAGTTCTCACCATGTTCAAAAGCTAAATACTATAGCTCTGCATGTGGCACAAGATGTATGTAATAAAAAAAAGAGAGAAGTGCACATATATGTGGATCACAGTAACGCACTGGTTTATTTCAGTATGTGGACTTAAAATCTGGCAAAATTACACTTTTTGGTGTTGAGTAAGATTTAGCAACAGAGAGAAACTCTATTTCCTGGATATATATCTGTATGACAATAACACACGGTATATTTGAAAGGTATTTCACCCCCAAACTGCCAAAAATGAACTTTTCTCTACTCGGTATAATATTTACCAACCAACCACTCTTTAAAATATATTTCTTCGTATAGGAGATTTGGATATGGTGTTTTATACAATTACTGAACTCCCAAAACTACAAAAAATGAAGTTTTCTCCACTCAGTATAGTATTCACCAACCACTATTTAGAATATATTTTTTTGTATAGGAGACGGTGTGTTATCAAATGGTACACTGCAACACTGCATAAACTGAACTTTTGGGCACTGAGTATGATTTAGCAAATCCAAGCACTCTGTATAATATATATCCATGTACATGAAAATTAGGAGTTATGTGGCCTGAAAATGTCGTCAAGTAACAACTTCTGGGTGTGGAAAAAAGATGCAGCCAGCAATACCAAACTCCCTAGCTATTGCTGTCTATGGAAAGGAAAAAGCTATATAACTAAGTCTTGATTTCCTAAGCTTACTGCACCCCCACTCCCCCCCCCCAAATAACTATCCAACTAATATAAAAATCAGCTTTTCCTGTCTAAAATGGCTAATAAACAAATATTGTGCCTACATGCAAGCAAGCAGACAGAGAGCAGTCTATACAGTACAGAAAGTGAGCTGAAAATGGCGTTCAGAACACAATACAGTGAAATATATATAACATATATATATAACTAAGTCTTGATTTCCTAAGCTTACTGCAACCCCCCCCCCAACTAACTATCCAACTAATCTAAAAAGCAGCTTTTCATGTCTAAAATCGCTAATAAACAAATCTTGTGCCTACATGCAAACAAGCAGACAGAGAGCAATCTATACAGTACAGAAAGTGAGCTGAAAATGGCGTTCAGAACAAAATACAGTGAAATATATATAACATGGTCATGTGATTTTAGCAGCTGAAGAGAGTTTTTGACACAGTGCTCTGCACTGATTGGATGGCCGGCAAAAGTGCAGAAAGGCGCTGAAAACTATTAAAATGGTGTGTCAAACAACATGGCGAACTTGAACATTTATTCGAAAAAACAGTACAATGTTTGGTTTGGTTTGAGTTCGAGAAAGTCAAAATGTTCGACTTGAACTTGACTTTTCTCAAACGGTTCGATCAACACTATTCTCCACAAAGGTTCCATACATTAACTTTTTACTTCTACTATATAATACTGTCACGGAACCATGAAGTTCCAATCCTAACATATTCTTTTTTAAACTACATTTAGGCTATTTCACTACAGTACATGCTCTATTTGGCAGACACAAAAGTACCGTCTACTACTTGTCCAGTTCATAAAGTATATACCACTGTTAATGTACTATCAGGGTCTGCACTTTTGATCCTAGAGGCTTTTCAGTGTATGCAGTGGC
>JAODAL010022366.1:0-64884 GCA_025379985.1 Phyllomedusa bahiana | reverse complement strand
TTTTTTTCCCAGATAAATTTTTAAAATATACCTCTTGTTTAAATTTGTATTAACTCGTTTTCCCCAAAGTTAATGATATAAAAAATTTTCTCCCAAAAACTTAATTTTTAACCTGTCCCCAGAAATCTTACTTTGCACCTGTGACCTTAAAAAATTTAAATTTTATTTTATAAAGTTGTATTTTTGTGGGTTTTTTTGATTTTTTGGAAAAATTGCCATTTCAGAAGGTTTGCTATCAAAAAACAAATTTTCCAGAAAAAAATAGGGAAAAAAAGTAGCTGTGAAAAAATGAGAGTCAATTTTTAGGTTTCGAGCATGGGCCCTGTCTTTTAACTGGCAAAATGTGAAATATTTTTTTTTTTAAATGTGTTTTAAAAAGGTGATAAGATTCACCTGACACTACCTGATGCACACTTTCCTCCAACGTTTCACACCCATCCATATTGGCTGATGAAATCACCGCATGAGGTCATCTTGCACTGGCCACCTTCCACATCCTCAAGGCACCCTCACTGTCCAAGTGAATGACACTGCAGAAAAAGCTGTGGATGGATGTGAATGGGACAATAGGTTGCAGAGAATTTACGCAGTAGGGGGGTCTGGGGGGGGAGTAAAGACTAGTGGCAGGGATCACAGCCCAGTCTGTGAATCACAATTAACACATAAATGTGAAAAAAAAAGAAAGAAAAAAAAAAACAATTTGACATAAAAAAAAAACATGCAATCTTCTCCCGATCCCACTCTGCTCGCTCTCATCTTCCATGGCTGCCTGTGCGTTCACAAGCGCCTCCTAGGACACGTGAGCAGCAGCCTTCTGCTATTTAAAAGGACAGTGCCCCAATTACGTGACCTGTGATCCCTGGCTATAAAAGGAACTTCCTGCCCTTGTTCCTTTGTTGTTGTCCATTACAGCAGCTTCATCCCTGGCTGCTGTTTTTCGCTTTTACCTTGATACTGCATTACAGTGGTTACCAACCGCTACCTGTATGTTTTCGCTTTTTACTGCTCTGCACAGTACATTACCCGCTGACTATTGCCTCATACCGTTGTTTCACCTGGGCCTTTGTTCTGAACGGTATAACTTTTGTGTCTTGTCACCTGTACCGGCACCTGCTCTCCTTGCCCTGCACTTCGTCACTGTGGGTTTCCAACTATACGATCTTGCCCGTGGTGATAAGTGAGGATCCATCATATACCGGCGATCGACGGGTCAGTGCATACTGACACCGCCGGATCGTTAGAGCAGTACATCTTCTATTGCAAAAGCCTTAAAAGTATTTGTCCGAGGGTTATGAAATTCTATAAAATGTCAGGAAGCATTGGAGATTGTACAACTCATGGGATTATTTATATGGTTAAGGTTATTATTATTATTTATTTTGGGGCCCTTAGTTCTTGGGCGCTTTAAAATTTGGGTTTATAAAAGACATAGGTCAAACAAGTACAAAAAGGGGAAAATTAATAACTAACAACTGGTGAAGGAGAGGGCCTGCCCTGAGGGTTACAAATTAAAAAGGGGGTGGGAAAAAGAAAGAAAAGGGAGGGGCGGACATGTTTTTGGAGGGTGTTAGTGACAGCAAGGTTTTTGTTGGTTTAGGCATCCCGAAGGAGGGTTTTCAGGGTTTCTTTTTGGGATGGAGGGTGGGGGAGGTTGAGGTGTTGGGGCAGTGGTTCAGAGTGTGGGGGGGGAAGGGGGAAGTTTGGAGTGGTTATGTGGGGTTTTTACAATGGGGCAGAGAAGAAGGTCGTGAGGACGGAGATTGCGTGCGCTGGTATTGGAGTTTAAAGGGAAAAATTTGTTATAAAGGGGAGAGGTTTTTTAAAGCTTTTATAGGTAATTTTTAAAGGTTTCTTAAATTAAATTTTTGTGGGGCAAATGGGTTTAATGAAGGGGTTTGGAGGTTAAGGGGGGGGAGTTTTTTGGGAGGTTTGATGGGGGGGGAATTAAAAGGGGGGGCTTAGCATTTTTGGGGTTTAAAGTTGGGGGTTAAAAATTAAATTTGTTTGGGTTTTAAATTTAATTGTTCCAAAAAAAAGGTTTGTTTAATTTATTTAAAATTTTATAAAATTTTGAGTGTGTTTTATTTTAATGTTTGATTCTTAATTGGAAAATGTTGTTTTATTTTGGGTGTAATTAAATGACTTAATTTAAAATTTCATGGGGCAAAAAGGACCCCCCCTTGAAAAAAAGGGTTTTTGTAGGGGAGGGGGGGGGATTGGGGTTTAATTTAGTGTGTTTGGGAAAACCCGGGTTGTTAAAAAATGTTTTGTATTTTTAAAGAAAAAGGTGAAAGAATTTTGTTGGTTATTAATTGTTGGGTTTTTTTAATGTGAAAAAATTAAATTTTAAAAGGAAAAGGGAATTTTTTTTTATTTTAGGGATTTTGTTTTTGGTGAGAAACCTGAGTTTTTTAGTAATTGTTTTTTTTTGGTTGGGGGAGAGTTTGGAGCTTGTATAAGGGGGGGGAAATTTTTAGGAAAATGAAATTTGCTTTTTAAAAAGGGTTTAATTTATTTTTTTTAAAAATTTATTTAGTCTTTAAGGATAGGCAGGAAAAAAGGGTTGTTTTTTTGGGAGGAGAAACCCCCTTTATTGTTAGAAAAAATTTAGTATTTTGTGATGGGAGGGGGGAAAAAAGGGGGTTTTTTTCCCTTTTTTAGAGAATAAAAAATTTAAATTGGGGGAAAATGAAATAAATTAAGGGAGAAATTTTTAAAAAGTTTTATTTTTTAGGTTTTTGGAGGGGGCTGAAGGGGTGAGGGTTTTGGAGGGGTTTGGTTTTTTAAAGGAAGTTTTGGGTAAGGGGTTTTTAAGGCGGGGATTGGGGAGGGGTTTGAGGGGGAGGGGTTTAGATTTTACTTTATGGGTTTTTTTCATTTTTTGGAGGAATGGTAGGCGGTTTGGAAAGAAAAATAAATTTTTTAGTTTTTCCAAGTTTAAAATTTAGGATTTGTTTTGGTGAAAGAAGGAATAGGGACGGAAAGGGAAACAATTTTTATTTTTTTTAAAGGGAAGTAGGAGGGTTATTTTTTGGAAATGTCCGGGGTAAAAAGGGGTATGTTGGGTTTTAAAATTTTTTGGTATTAAAAACCTTGCGATGCTTTTAGTTGACCAGCCCAAAGAGGGGTAGTTTAGAAAAGATTTGGGGCCCCGGGAAAAAAACCCCCGGGGGACCCCAACCAGAGAGGGGCCGACGAGGGGAGGTGGGGGGGCGAGGGGTGAGAGACGCTGTTTTTCCCGATCGTGAGGTATAGGAGATCCGGGAAAAGGGCAAAGTCCGTGTGCCGAGGGGGGGGGAGGAGTGTGGGGAGGGGTAAAGTGGTCGCAGTTTTTCAAAGGCAGAAGACAGGTCTAGGAGGAGAAGCACAGAGTAGTGGCAGGGAGGCTTTGGCATTTTGCTAGGTCTTTGGTAAATTTTTGGTGTAGATTTGGGGGGGTCGGAACCCCAAATTGCGGCGGGTAAAAGGAGAGAGTTGGGGGAGAGATGAGAGGAAATTTGGGAAGAATAGACATGTTTGTTCGAGGAGTTTTGTGGAAAATGGAAGCAGTGAGATGGGGCGATAGCTGAAAGACAAAAGGGGTCATGGGGGAATGGTTTCTTAAGGAGGGGTTTGTGAGGGCCCGGATTTTTTAAAAGGGAAGAAGGAAAGGTCCCAGGGGTTTAAATTTGATGGGTTTGGGAAAAGATTTGGGCGGGGCTGGGAGGGATAACATCGCTTTGGCAGGGTTGGGTGGGATGGCAGTGGGTAAAGTTTAAGGTAGTGATGTTGGATTTGGGGAGTAGAGGGGGAAGCTTTTTTCAAAAATTTCCTTTTTTTTTAAATTTTTCGGGAAGTAAACCCCCATAAAAGAAATACTTTAAGGTTCGTGTGTAAAAAAAAGTTTTATGGTGTTTTTTGCTTTTCCCTGTACTATTTGATGACAAACTTTTTGTTATGAATTGAAAAGGGGATTTCAGGGGGGCGGGAAAAAACCGGGAAACTTTTTGGGGCTTTGAGAATGACCCAAAAAATTTTAAAAAACAACTGGCGGGTGTTTCCAGGTCTTTATGTTGTGATAGTATTGGGGGAAACGGGTAATTCCCCAATTTAGCGGGCGTTTGGATACAATTCTACATACATTAGATAGGATTTTATATAATTTCTGATCATCAGATAAAATGGGTAAATATTATAAATAATTTGCTTGATATTTAATATTTTACAAAATTTTTTGTGAGGCTAAATAAAAATTGCCCCATCCAGTTCACCCTTTTTTGGATTTTAGGGTTGATCCAGGGGGGAAGGGAAAAACCCCCCCCATGGCAGAAGCCTTTTTACCCTCTTTTTAGGGAAAAAAATTCCTTTTCTCCAATCGGGCCCAATCGAAAAACCTTGGATCAAGGGGGGAAACCCCATTTCTCCAGAATCCTTTTTCACTAAACTTTTTAAATATTTTTACAATCTAGAAATGCACCCAGACCCTTTTGTTAAGGCTTTTTTAACCAAGGGACAAGTTCCTCTGGCAGAGGGTTTTCCACAGTCTCATGCTTTTACAGTAAAAAATTCCCTTTTTTTGTTTATGTAGAAATTTTTTTTTTCTCTGGGTTTGTAGAGGATCCCCCCTTTATTTTTTGATACAGCCCTGGGTAAAAATTTAAAACTTGGGAGGATCTTTATTAAACATTTAAAAATATTTATACATATTTAATTGTCCCCCCTAGTGTTGAGCGATTGCGTTGGTATCGGATCGATTCGTTAGTCGTTTAAGTCGGCCGTTTTTCGAAAAGGGTTTTTTTTCGTTTAGTGAGCTTTTCGTTTATGGCGTTTAAACCAATTAAAGTTATGGGGGCAAAACCCCTTCATTATTAAAAAAACAAGGCGGGGAGAAGCTGAAATTAACATCCAAAAAACAGTAAAAATGGATACGTGCTACATCTTAGGAAACCACTTAGGTTATAAAAGTCACAAAAAAAAAAGTCAAAGATTTTTCCCACTTTTTTTTCCCCTTTGGGGCCCCTTGTCCCACACCCGGACCTTAACCTGCACCCCCCCAAAAAATTTTAAATAAAAAGTCCCAAAGGAGGATGTTTAACCATATTTTTACTTTAAAACTGGAACATTAAATTTTCCCTGCCTGGAACCCCACCCTAAACCCCCAAACCTGCATGACCCCCGTTTTAAAAAAGTCCCGAAAAAAGGAGCTTTCAACCCCATTTTAGTTAAATGGACATTTTCTATATCTTCCTGTACCGCGAATGCCCTTTAAAAACCTGTTTTGGACCCACAGTTTAAAAAGTCCCGGGAAAAAAGGAGTCTTTAAACCAAATTTTTTTAGTTGAATTTGGACTTTTGACTATCCCTGTCCTGGGCCACGCATGAGCCCAAAACCCTGCATGACCCCAACATTTAAAAAAGCCCCCGGAGAAAGGAGACTTTCAACCCTTTTATTTAAATGGGACATTGCTATCCCTTTTCCCGGGGCCCAAAAAGTTGACCCCAAAAAACCTGCATGACCCCCACATTTAAAAAGTGCTGGAAAAAAAAAGTCTTTCAACACCCATTTTTTTTTCCCTGGACTTAAACTATACCTTGTCCTGGGCCACAGCATGACCCCCAAACCTCTTGCCCCCACACATTTTAAAAAAGTGCCGCAAAAAAGGAGTCTTTCAACCACCATTTTATTTGAACGGGAAACTTTAACTAAATCTTTTCCTGTCCCGCAGAATGATTTTTAAACCTGTCGCCCCACATTTTAAAAAAGTCCCGGGGAAAAAGGGATTTCTTTAAACCCCCTTTTTGGGTTTCACTGGTTATTGACTTTTCCTGTCCGGGGCCACAGAAATGACCCCCAAAAAACCTGCATCCCCCCCACTTTTTTAAAAATTTTCCCGGAAAAAAGGGATTTTAAAAACCACCTTTTTTAGTTTCAGGGAAACGGGGGCCCTATCCCTGTCCTGGGCCACAGCAGGGCCCCCAAAACCTGCTGCCCCCCAAAATTTTAAAAAGTCCCGGAAAAAGGAGTCTTTCAACCCCCTTTTTTAGTTAAATCTGGACATTGAGCTTACCTGCCCCTGGGCCACAGCATGCCCTTTGGGGCCGGGGAGTTACAGGGGGTGGGGTTTGAAAACCCCAAAGGCTGGCGTCCGTAAATCAAATTAAAACGGGGTTTTAAAATGCCCTGATAAACGCAGCAACGAAAAACTTCGGTAAAGCGGGAGTGCGGGAAGGGGGAAGTGTGAGAATTTCCGCCTTCCTCTTTTCCAGTCAATCCCGGGGTAGCGCTTGCCCCCTCAGGTTATGAGTGTGGACCAAATTGAGCTTAATTGGGGAATTTTCTGGTGGTTAACGTCCTGTCAACCCGGGTTTTGCCCTTTATCTTGGCTTCTTTTTTCTTTTTTACTCAACGTGCTGGGGAAATGGTCTCTGTTTTTTTGTTTCTGTTTGTGCTCTTTACCCCATTTTCCCTTGTTTCCCACTTTGGTCAATTTTTCCCTTTTCCTCCCTTGTAAATTCAGGGGAAATTTTTTTTTAACAGCTATTTTTTTACATGCAAGTTTTTTATATTTAAAATTTCTAAAAAAACACTTTTTTAAAAAATAGGATGGAATCCCCCCAAATGTTTTGTTTCTTTTTTTTTCCCATTGTATTAAAATGGGTTTTTCTTTTTTACGGGGATTGATAGTATGTTAAAGTTTTGAAAAAAACAAGTCATTTTCCCAATTTGTTTTCCTTTAACCCGGTGTTTTCCTTTATTCCTGTTTCGGGACAGCACCATCCCCTTTTGACCCAAATCTGAAAATTGTAAAGGGAAAAAAAATGTCTTTTTAAAAAAACAACATTTTTTAGAATGGGGCCCTTTGTAGTATAGCTGAAATTGCACAGCAAAATCCCCCAAAAAATTAAAAAGCATGCCCCTTTTTTTTGGACCCTTTGGTCAATTGTGAAAAAACAAATGTCTTTTTAAAAATAAAAAAAACTTTTTTTTTTAAGAAAAGGGGCCCTGTAGTATAGCTCCCAAATTTTTTAAACGGGGCCCAAAAAAATTTTGGGCCCCCCCAAAAAAAAATTTTTCCAAAAAAGGGAAGGGGGGGGGGGGGAAACCTTTGGGGGGGGGGGGCCCCCATTTTTTTTTTGGGTAAAATTGAAAAAAGAAAAATGTCGGGTTAGAAAAACAACATTTTTTTTTTAATAGGTTCTGTAGTTTTGGCTGATTTCAAAAAGGGGAAATGCCCCAAAAAATTTAAAAATGACTTCTCACCCCCTGAAAAAAAATTTGGGTGAGGGAGAAATCCCCTTTTAGAAGCCCCCATTTCTTTTCCAAAGGGACCTAATTTAGCGGGTATCTCACAGCAACTTGGCCCCCCAAAAAAAATTTTTTAAATAGGGATTCCAGCCACTTTTAAAAAATTTGGTGGGGGGAAAAAAAAAATTCCATTAGAAGAAACTTTTCTGTTCCAAAGGACCATGTTTTTTATTGCTGTATCTCACGAAAAGGGACCTAAAACCATTGAAAAATGGTAAAAAATTTTTAATTATAAAAAAATTTAAGATAAAGTTTTAAAAGGGGAAACGGTGTTTTTAATAAAAACCTTTGCTGTTTTTTTCGGGCTCTCACGAAAAAAACATCAAAATGAACTGTTGGGAAAAGAGAAAAAAAAAGTGCGTAAAAAAAGATCATTAAAAAAAAATTTTTTAAAGGAGGGCCCAATTTCTGTTTAAAAAAGGAAATGTGATGTAAAAGGGGAAAACTAATGGTTTAAACCTCGGCAATTGGGGGCCCAAAACATCATCGAGACCCAAATCCCGGGATTCATTTTGATGAAAGTCAAACGACCCACATTATCTGTGGAAAGCCGGTTGGTTTGTCTGTAAGCCCTTCCCCCAGCTTTTGCTGAAGGTCCCTCAGATAGGGCGCGGGCCCGCTGGGCAGGAAAAAAAACCCTATTTGGGTGACGAGCCACCCTGGGGCCCATTCGTCCTTTTGGATCCCCAGAAGTCTTTTGGGCCCGGGAAACACATGCAAAAAAAATCGGTGTTGAGAAACAGATAGTCGTGCACCATGATCTTAAGCTGATCTTGTGTGTTGGATGTGTGCCCTGATTGATGCGTTTTGGGGAGGTGGTAACAAAGATTGCCAGAGGTCACCCATTAGGTTCTGCCCCCTTGCTGCTGTGCCGCTTTCGCCAATTGGCATCTATGCTGTAAGGGCGCTGATGTTGTTCCACCGTGGGCATTTGGGGAAAAGTGAAGCGACCAACAGTTTTCTCCCGTTGATTTAACAGCAAGGGGTTTCCCTTTCTGCTTTTTTACTTCTTTTTTGGGTGGGTGGGGAAAGTGATGATTTTTGTTTTTTTAACCCGGGGGTCCGGAGGGGTGGCCACCCCGTAAAAGTTTTCATTTTGATTTTGGGGGTTAAAAGCGAGGTTTATGTTGGGGGGAAATGGGGCATCCCAAACATCATGTGAGAGATGGGGGCCCTTTATTTCCCGGGCCCGGGTCGAGGGGGCATAGCAAATGATTTTCCTCATTTCCTCCTCCCTCAAAGTCGCGCCCCCTCTTTTTAAAGGGTGGGACGTCGGGGTTAAAATCGGTTTTCTAGGAAAACCTCCCCCTCCTCCCCTTTTCCTCCCCGGGCCCCCGGCACGCTTCAAAAACAGCCCTGGCTTGCCCGAGGGGGATTTCCCCCGAGAAAAGATTCGCCACCCCTTTCACTAGCTCTGGAACCCCAACCCTGCCTAATTTAAAAACCTTTAAAAATTTTGAAACTGCGGGCCTTGTGGTTTTTAGGAGGGGAAAAGGCCCCCGTGTCCGCTTTTGTGGGCCCCTCTCCTCCTCCCTTTGGGTGGGGGACCTGTTGTTTCAAAATGGGGTCCAACGATCGTTCCAGAACTAAAATCACCACAATGATCATGCTGACAAGGGCATTGTCCGAATGAAACCCTTTTGGTGGCTTCTTCCAAAAAATGGCAAAGGGTGGTTTCCCGGCTCTTTCACCTGCCTCCCCTCTGGTGGTTCCTTTCCCCGAGGTTTTGTACCCCGGCCCTTTTCAGGCCTTTTTGTCCTTCGTATTGGGGTAATGGCTTTTCGCTGCTGCCCCAATTTTTCTGGGCATGTGGAGGGTTGGGGGAAATTCCCGCGTGTTGCCAAAGTCAACAATGAGGGCGGGTTTACGGGGGGCCGAGCTGACGCCCGCAACGCAGCCAGGCGGGACGTAGCAAGGGGGGGCGAACGGGGTAAGTTTCGAAATCAGACCTGGGCCTTCTTCGCCCGGCAGTCCCGAACCCCGGGTTTGCTCTTTAGGGAAATTTTTTGGAAGACAAGGGGTTTATGACTTTTGCCCGGCAAGGGATGTGCTCCAGGGCCCACCCATCTTAAGGGCGGCCAGCAGATTTCGCCCCGGTTTTTTTCGGGACACCCCTTTTCCTGGCAAAAGGTTTTTTGTCCCCCCGCCAGCGGGTGGGCTCGTTGCTTAGAGCCGTCCCCAGCCCCCGCCTTTTGTGGGGGCGGGTTTTCCCAAGGGAGAAATTTTTTTCAACACGGGGCCCGGGTCTCTGGGGACGTGATGCCCCAGAGGACCTTGGGGGAAAAAAGCCCCGCACCATCCCCGCCCGGGTTTTGAAGAGCGGGGCGCCGAGCCTGAGAGCCCCGGGACCCCCGAGCATTTCCCCCCAGCTTAAAACCCCGGGGGGCTGGTTAAAAGGTTTTTTTGGGGCCTTGGCCGTGCTTTTCTAGTCCATGGTCCCGGTTTGGGGAGTTGGACTTTTCCGGACACAGATTTCAGGAAAAAGCGCTTGAAATTTTAGATGACCGTGGCTGGCCCGGGCGGAAAGGCTTTTCTGGCAAAGAAATGCTGCTCGGCTTTGGTACTGGGGGCAGGCGAGGGCCATGCGTGGGGGGGAAAACCCAAACTGTGTCCCCCAGACGGAAAGGCTCCCTTTCCAAGGCCAAAAGGCCCGGGGAATGCCGACATTCAGGCTTTTGGCTTTGGGATGGTTTGGGTTAAAGGGGTTTCTTCTGTTCCCAAACCTGGAAGACAGAAGGCTGGCCCGCTTGGACTGGCCCCTGTACGGCGTGCGGTCGTTTAAACTGGCGGAAGGGGAAGGGGTAGGATTTGGGGTTTTCTGGTAATGGGGTGGTACTTTGGGCGACGGGGGGGGAGGCTGAACGGAAAGGTGATCCCTGTTTATTTTATTGAGAGACCCGGGCAGTGAGGAACGTTGGTGGGTGGCGGAGGGAGGGGAGGGGGGAGACAGAGGGTGTGACCGTGGTTGGGGCCCGGCGTCGGTCTGGCCTTTTTTGGCCCAAAATGTTCCCCCATTTAACTCATTTCATTCGCTGCATTTTTGAAATAGACATGTTGGGGGTTGGGGGTTTAACCCCTTAAAAGGGGGTTCCCCTTAAACCCATGCGGGGTTTTTTGGCAAAGGGGGCTTTTTACATCGCTGGGTGAATGTGGGGGTTGCTCAAAGAAGGGCCCGGTTGAGGGTCCTGGGCCTTTTTGACGGGGTAAAGGGCCCGGGGGGAGCGGGGTTTTTCGCTGACCGTGGCTGGGGGAATTTATATCAGCGGGGTTTGCGGGCCGCCCCCTTCCCCTTTTTTTGGCCCCGGGAACCCCATTGCACTTTCCCCCTCGTCTTCCTCCTCGCCCCTGTTTTAAAAGGGTCGCAAGCAAAAATTTTGCGGGGAAAAAAACCCGGAGGGCCGCAATGTCGTCATCTTTATCTTTATAAAACAGGTGACTTGGGGTCCCTGACTTTCATGCTCCCGAAGCTTTCGGGCTAACATGGGGGGACTGCAAGGCGTTGCCGAACCCCCCGTGATTTTTTTCCGGGTTGACCGGCTTCCTTCCCCCCTTGATGGCCCTCCCGTAAAAAAGGGGTCAGAGCGACTAAAACCTCCTTGATCTTTTTAAAATGGGCCTTTCTGAACCCCCAAACCCATTTTGGCATCAAAAAGGTCTTCGCAATGGATTAAACCACAGTGGTGGGTAAACGAGTTGAATTTTTGGGGTGCTTCATTTTTGGACGGATGCTGATGTTTCTGATGACGACATTTGTGGCCGTGACTGGGAGGGGCGGGAGGTAAGGGCTGCTGAGGGAGGTGGCATTAACCCCTGAAAGGGCAGTTGGCGACGATGTTCGGGTTTTTAGATTAAGGGGGGCCCGACCCCCGCGATGACAAAGGGCCCGAGGGGTTTTGAATGACGATCCGCTGGCTTGGGGTGTTGTCGCCGGGAAAGGAAGGAGACCTTCTCTTGTACCCCTACCTCCATGTTACCCCCCTCTTTGTCGCTTACCCCCTCCCTTTTTGTCCTTTTCCAGGGCAATTTTAAAAAATTTTGGGAAAGGGATGGAATTGTTTTGGAAAAATTTTTTATTTTTAAAAAACGGCCCAAAACACAGCTATTCTCTAATCCCCCTAATCCCCAAAAAAAAATTGCTGGATTAAAAATTTTAATGCAAGGGGGTCTATCAAAAAAATCTGGGGTGGGGAAAAGTCCCAAAAAAACCTATCTGTTATGTTTTGGTTTTAAAAATGGGATTTTTTGCACCTTTCAATTCCCTGTGGTGGGAAAATTTTTAAATTTTCTGGTTTTTAAGGGTTTTTCGTTGTGCTGCTTTAATGAAAAGTACTGGGTGCCCCAAAAATCAAAATCACCCTAAACTGGTTTGTTTTTATTATAAAAACTGTATTTTTTGCACCTTTCAATTCACCGTGGTGGAAAAATGAATTGCTGTTTTTTAAAATTTTGTTTGATGCTGCGTCAAAAGAACGTACGGGTGGGGAAAAAAGTCCAAAAAAAAACGTAACTTTATGTTTTGTTTTTAATTTAAATTGTTTTTTTGCACCTTTCAAAATTTAACCCGTGGTGAATATAGAATTGCTGTTTTAAATTTTCGTTTTAAAGCTGGTTTAATGAACAGTATGGGGGGCAAAAGTCAAAAAACCCCGTAAAATGTTTTGTTTTGATATAATTAAAAGGTTTTTTTTTGCACCTTTAATTAACCTTTGGTGAATAAGAAATTTTTTCTGTTTTAAAATTTACGTAGATGCTGCGTCATTTGGAAAAGTACTGGGTGCGCCCAAAAATCAAAAACAAAAAGGGAATGTTATGTTTTGATATAATTTAAAAGATTTTTTTTTGCCCCCTTTTTAATTCCAAACCCGTGGTGAATTTTTAAATTGCTGTTTTTTGTTTTTTTTAGATGCTGCGTCAATGAACAGTAATGGGGGGCGCAAAAGTCAAAAAAACCATAAATGTTATGTTTTTAAAATTAAAAAATGGTATTTTTTGAACCTTTTTAATTTAAACCCGTGGTGAAAAAATTGAATTGCTGTTTTAAGTTTACGTTTGATGCTTTCGTTTTAATGAACCCCCCTGGGTGCGCAAAAGTCAAAAAACAAGTAACTGTTATGGTTTGATATTTAATTTAAAAGGTTTTTTTTGACCTTTCAATTCACCGTGGTGGGAATTTTAGAATTGCTGTTTTTGGTTTTCGTAGAGCTGCGTCAATGAAAAGTACTGGGTGCGAAAAGTAAAAAAACACGTAATGTTATGTTTTGATATAAAAAAATTTGGGATTTTTTGACCTTTTTAATTCACCTGTGGTGAAAAATTTTGCCCGTTTTTAAATTTTGTAGATGCTGGGTCAATGAAAAAGGGACCGGGGGGCGGGCCAAAAGTCAAAAAAACGTTTTAAAAGTGAAGTTTTCGTTCGATACACGGGATTTTTGGGAAAAACCCAAAAAAAACCCGGGGCTGACTTTAAAGGGGGTTTCTGGGTTGTTAATTTTTGGTTTCAAGGTTTGGGTTTTTCAACAGTCCCCAAAAATTTTTAAAAAGGAACACCCATCTGAAAAAGTTTAAGGGTTTTTAAGTGGGGGGTTTTGCAGCTAAACAAAAAGAAAGCAGTTACTAGAATGGATGTCTTTCCTTTTTGTTCAGGCTGCCCAAAATTTTCCGGAAATTTTTCTATAGCAAATTTTTTTTAATTTTTGATTTACTACGCAATTTTCCACCAAGTTTGGGAAACTTTATCCAATGTTTTATTTTGGTTTCATGCTGGTCTGGGTTTCGCCAGCCGGGGCCCCCCCCCCCCCCCTACCCCCAGGTTTAATGGGCAGCGGTAGATGTGCTTTTTAAAAATTTCTAGCTTTCTACATAAATTCTTTTAAATCTCATTAACTAAAATTTGGGCGGATCAAGTTAAATTGTAGAGGTTTCTTGTGCAGAAATAGAAATTTAATTTTTTGGCCCGAGCTGTTTGGCCACAGACAGAGCGCAGGTCCTTTTCCCCATGGCGTGGGGGACACCCGAGGCTGAAACTGGGGAAAACCTGTTTATGTTTAAAAAAAGGGACGGGGTCATGTGTTTTTCCAGCCAATCGTAAACCCTTTACATCCCCGTTTTATGAGGGTTTCACACACATGTCACCCTGCTCTATTCTGTAATCTGGAAATTTCTGGCCCCCAAAATTAAGGGAAACGGCCCCAAAAAAAGGGGCGATCTTAATTTTTATGATGCTCAGATTTTTTTAAACCTTTAAATTTTCGCTTGATCTGGAAGATTCGATCACCATTAAAAAAACCCTTTCCCGATTTAACCCTTTTTCGTTTTAAAAAAACCGGGCCCCAAACCTTTGTCCTCCCTAAAAACCGCCCTTTTTTCTAAAATAAAAAACCCTTTAAATTTTCCTTATTGTGTTGATTACTTTACAGAGATTTGGGATTCCCTTGCAAAGATCAATATTCTTCTGTGCAAACATGGGTAAAAATTTTTTAATGAAAATGTTAAAGGGATTGGGCCCCCTTTCTGAGCCTGTGGTACCCCCCCTAGTAACGGGGGTCCAGTCTGAGTTTTTGCACCATTTAAAACCACCCTTTTCCCTTTTATCTCGAGCCAGTTTCTTACCCCCTTGCACAATTTTCCCCCCGTCCAAAATATCCTCATTTTAAATTTCCCAACCTTTTTTGTGGAAACCCCTATCAAAGGGTTTAGGGAAAATCTAAGGGTATTTTGTCAAACCGTGCCAAATCCGATCCAGTTTTAGAACTAAGTTCCTCATAGAAGTGATGGACTGTTTGACAGGGCCGATTTCCCTTTATTAAAAATCTTTCTGGGAAAGGCGTTATACATTTATTTTCAGTGAGATAATCCCGGATTTGCTTTTTTAAAGGGAAAAAAATTCAAACATTTTGCCTCAACAGAGGTTTAAACTTACCGGGCCCATGTTTTTTAGGATCACTTTTTGACCCCTTTTTGAATATTGGCACCACATTTGCTATGCGCCAGTCCTTTGGGACATACCCCATTATTAGACAGTCCATAAATATTAAGAATAGGGGCCTATCTATGAAATCACTTAACTCCCTTAGGACACGGGGGTGTATACCATCAGGACCTGGGGATTTGTCTATTTTAAGCTTCCTAAGGCAGAGCTAAATAACCCTAATCTTGCTAATTATCCTCTATTATCCTCTATTGTGTTGATTACTTTACAGAGCTCAGTATAATCTGCAAAGATTGATATTCTGCTGTGCTCTCCATTAATGAAGATATTATAGAGAATAGGGCCCAATACTGACCCCTGTGATACCCCACTAGTAACAGGGATCTAGTCTGAGTATGTACCACTAATCACCACCCTTTGTTTTCTATCACTGAGCCAGTTACTTACTTACCAACCTTTTATGTGGCACCGTATCAGATTCTTTAGAAAAATCTAGATATATGACACCCAATGCCTCACCCCGATCCATTCTAGATCTAACCTCCTCATAGAAGCTAATAAGATTAGTTTGACAGGACCGATGCTTCATAAACCCATGCTGGAATGGAGTTATACATTTATTTTCAGTGAGATGCTCCAGGATAGCAACTCTTAGAAAACCTTCAAACATTTAACTTACAGCAAAGGTTAAACTTACCGGCTTATAGTTTCCAGGATCACTTTTTGACCCCTTTTTAAATATTGGCCCCACATTTGCTATTTACCAATCCTTTGGGACATACCCTGTTATTGTACAGTCCATAAATATTAAGAATTGGCTGCTCTTTTAAGTCCTGAACTAGATGGTATTTGGTAGGATCACCTGGAACGACCTTCTTGAGAAACGGGAGCAAGGGTGTATTTGCAGGAGAAATGCAGTGGATGAGTATCCCATTATCCAGGAATGCTCTGTGACTCCAGAGATTGTTCTTGATCATGCTTTAAGGGATATTGAGGCAGTCGAGGAGGGGTTGCTCCATCTTTCAAGAAGACATGTACAGGTGAAACCGGAAGGAGATCGACATCATTAGGACCTTTAGACCATACTTCAGGAGAAACTTGTGTCAAAAGTTCAAGTGGGATGGTTGATGTTGAGAAAGCATGACGAGAGTAGGAATTGCTTGAAGAGCGCAGGTGACTTCATGTGATATAGGAGCGTCAAAATCTAAATACGTTCCAGAAGAATTATATGTGATAGTAGCATTCATCGTTTGTAGAAGATCAGCTTCAAGCAGATTGGTTGGGTAAGTAGGAGAGATAAGTAGTCTAGACAAGAGTCCATGATGTCCAATTGGCACAGGGTAGGTTAAGCGAGTCTGGGTTGGTCGTCCATCCACTTCAACACATGAAATGTAGTCAGGAGAAAGTATGACGTCCGATGGAATGTCAGAAGTTTTCAGAACCGAATTGGCTGCACCTGTATCTACAAGGAAAGGAAGTTGGTGGCCATTAATTTGAAGGTTGACAGTCAACACTGGTTTAGGATGACTAACAGTGGTGTTCTCTGAAGCATTGAAAAAAAACGGTAGACATAGGTTTGCCGGAATCCTATGGATGAGGACGATAGGAGGTGTCTTGAGGATGGAAAGTCGGATAAGACGTATCTTGAGGATATGCTTGTTGGTACTGACTATGGTTAAGGTTGGTAAATTGAGGTCCAATGAATGGATTATTATTGTAGGACTGAGGTCTGCGTTGTGTTTGTTGGTTGAATCTTGACGGTTGAGATTCATAAGCTTGATATTGAGTTTCGTTTTGATTGTATGCTTGAGGGTATGACGGTATTGGTTGGCCGTTAGTAGCAAAGTTCCTGGTTTCATCACGAGCTTTAGTGCGGCACTGCCTCATGATATGTCCGGATCGGTTGCAGTAAAAACAAGTCTTTTGAATTCGGCCTTGCCTGCCAGAAGGTGTGCGTTAGACATTCGCGAACCATTAGGTTGATATGAGTTGATGGGTTGAGGTCCCGGGTATACTTGTGCTGGTTGATTGTACAGTACAGTCTCAGGAGTCTGGGATGTAGGGCCCTTTGGGAGCTCTTGAAGTAGGGACACTGTAGAAACTTTCTTCAATTGTTGAGAGGAATCAGTCTGAGCCAACAAAGAACTCTGAGCCTTAGCAATAGAAAGAAGTTGACTTCCAGGCAACTCTGCATATTCTGCTGGAATAGTTTCAAAATAATCCCGAATGGGTTTAAGGAGACCTTTAACAAACGCCGTTGAAAAGAGGATTCTGTGAGCTTTAGTGTTCATGTCAAGTCCATGGTCCTGGAATAAGGCAGACATCCGGTGATAAAAATTCTCCACGGATTCAGTAGGACTCTGAGTAGAATTGAAGATATTGACTGAGGATTCAGCCAAGCGTTTCTTGGCCCAGGAGTGAAGACGATGGCAGAACTCTTCCCCAGATGAGTAAGCACGGATGTCCTCGACATTATCCTCTTGCAGAGCTGATTTGATAATGGGCCAAAAGGAATCACCAGCCTTGATGCTGGCAACGTGGTATAGGTCTTTCCAAGGGGCAGAATATGTCTTCTGTATCTGACTGATGCCACGGTAAAATGCCATAGGGTTTTTCTCAGGGTCTGGCATTTGGGTTAGTAGATTATTGACTTGTTCGGGTGTAACAGGCATGTAGCGTGGTTGATCCTGGGGTATTCTGGCCGGCGTCGCTGGATGAGATGGCAGCTCCGGAAGAGAAAGAGAATCCAGTGACTGAGGAGGTGGTGGTGGTGCTGGTGGTAAGTCCATGAATGGGTCTGGTTCTGGTGGTGTAGTTAATCTGGGTGTAGGTTGCAGCGGGACCAAGGTTATACTCCTGAACAAGGGTGAAGTTGCCCTGGGAGAAGTCTGGGTCTGGGTGAGGGAGAGCCACGTAGTCTTCAGACATTTGGCCATAGCGCCTGTTAGTACCACTATCCGTATTTTGGAGGAATTGTCTCGTGCTCTATCAATGCAGTAAGAATGGTATGAATACACGCCATAGGTGGAAATTCAAATATGCCCAAAGAAACGAGGGGTATGGCCAAAGATTGGAATTTGTTAGCTTGGGCCAACTCAAGCACATTATGCATTGTTTGTTTTAACAGGTGGACACAGTTATCATGGCAAACGTTATTGTAAATGGGTCCAACGGCATGAATAATATAATCACAGTTCAGTCGGCCTGCTCGAGTGATGACTGCTGCAGACACGGGAAGAGGAGCACCACTGGATCGAGCACTAATTTTGTCACATTCTTCCTGTATTCCGTTTCCACCTTCCTTCAAAATTTCTTCAGCGATACCTCCATTATGCTGCAGATGTGCATTGGCAGGATTAACTATTCCTGTGGTATCCTGATGGACAATGTTCCCCACAATGAAGATAAGAGTGGTGTTTGTGTCCCAAATTGAGGTAATGAACGTACAAACGTCAGGTGATTTGGATTCACCTTTAGCGCCCAGATATTCAACCCTAGGGTTACAAGCAATTTGTCTGTGACGTGTTGTCGTGGAGCGTGATGATAGGACCTCTGGGCAGTGTCTCTAAGAAAGTCAGCGGGTGTTCTGAGTAATGTGTCCTCTCCCAGAGCAGCAGTGTGAGTGTTGTGAGCAATAGGAAAAATACTGGAGTCCTTTAATTTGAATTGCAGATGTGGGTCCCGGCCCCCTGTAGCTAATGTGCTCCTCCCTGTCTTCCTCTCTGTTAGCACTGAAAGTCAAAATAGGGGCTATAGAGGAGGAGGGTAAATAGAATGTCCTAGATGCTGTGAGCAAAGGGTATAGTGGTTGCGGTTTGGGTTTTGTGATGTTGCAGGTGTGCTGGCAAGGACATTATCACTCGATAGTTGTGTGACAATGTTTACAGCTGCAGTAATGAGTGGGATGCTGGGAAGAGAGGTGGGAGCAGTAATGTTTCCAAATCTAACACGACGGCCGTTGTCCGACTTTAACCCAGAACTTCCGGGTTGTTTGGATTGCTTGGGACTACAAATATGGCCATCGGAAGTAGAAGGGGCAGGGTTTGGTTTTGCATTTCCGGATATGGAGGGTGTAAGGACTTCATTAAAATGGCTGCCGGAAGCAATGGGAGGTTCTTGCACCGGAGCTGATGGAAGAATACTGGGAGTTGTCGGAGGTGAGATAATACAAGGTGGGATTAGTGTTGTACTTCCCTCCCACAATCTACGCAATTCTCAGCGTCAATGGAATTTTGATGATGACAGTTGGGACATTGCCAACATTGAAAATCTCCATTTTGTGATGGCAGCAGTTCACTCCCTATACAGTACATGTATGCAGTCAGCAAACCCTTCTTATTTTTGCAAGCAAATTCCACATAATTATCCTTCGCAATTGAACACGCAGTTGTGTGCCAAGCATTTGCGGCTGATAAGAGCCCGCCATCTTGTAAACTCCCTCTGCAATTTCTTAGTGCCAACTCCCACAAACCAGCTTGCAATCTCCCTTTCTTGGGCATGTCAAAAAGTCTCGTTAGCCTCTTGAAATCTGAAACATATCTCTTCCCCTCTCTTTTTGAGACGAGTTCTGCTGGAGTGAGATCATTTTTGTTGTCCATTTTGGGTGTAAACATAGCACGTAGACTCTCCATCATGTTACAAATCGATCCTAACCTTTCTTGCACGGGTCAGTGGCTCACTATGCTATAGTTCTTTTAAGCCACAACGACAAGAGGAGAAAGTGAAGTGCGAGCCCACAGCTACAACCCTGCAACCCCCTTAATAGAAGCTGTGAACTGAAATCTTCTTTCTAAGTATTGAGTGGTTGCCAAAATTCAGCGCAAAGACTCACTGAGATAACAACTAGGAGATAACTAATGAACTAATGACACAGACTAAGTATATTTTAACCCTTAATGCAGTCGCTACCTAGGTGAAAACAGAATAAATATATGCAAATGTATATTGAGGTTAAGCCTCAAACACTTTTCTTCTTTTTTTTAAAACTATATAATATCCTCTGCTTGTCAGCAGGTCTTATCAAAAACTCAGATCATCTGTCTATAAACAGGCTTCGGTTGCTACCGGACTCTTCTTAGGGACTCTATCCCTGATATCTCATTTTTACATCAGGAGCCCAGCTCCTGGCTTACACTGAAATGTGATGCAGAAAGGAAAATACACTATCTAGTCACGTGTACTTTACAGAGCAACAAGCCATCAATTGGTAGCGTTTAAAAGGTATACACATATGACTCACCAAAAGACTTTCACTAGAATGTCCGAAAAACAGAGAAGTCACAGATTTATAAAAAATCAGCGAACTTACCCGTTTCTGTGGGGGTGATCAGGCCCCAAGTTATTCGTACAATCCAGAACCGTGCACTCGATGGTAAGGTGTCAGCGCTCCCTCCCCCCCTCCCCCCCTGGATGTTCCTCGGGTGGTCGTCTGAGAGTCCGGCACCAATGTCAAGATGATAAATCAGGTGTGGAATTATCTTTTGTTCCACTCCCTATCCATTTAGATGTCTCTGTTCCAAATTGATTGATTATAGCTGTCGACAGTTTGAGCTTGAGAAATACGACCCACGCATTCCGTCTGGGGCATGAATCTGATTTAATCACAGTAAATTACATTCCAATAGAACTTTTTTAATCACATGACTATTCTATCACTACATAATTGGTTAATTGGCGGTCGCTAAGAGACAAGTTATAATTGGCATGTAGGTATGAAGCATTAGCTGATAAGACACATTCCCAAACTCTCCTCTGTATCATCTGGGGGAGGAGGGAGGCCTTGAATCTCTTGCTGTTAGTAGCTGCCATTGTATCCATCTCAAGGAAAGCTGTGTTGAAGATATCTGAAATAACAGCAGACAGAAAGCAATTAGAACTCAATACTAACTCAATGCTAAATATATGATGATAGAACTGATTTAATGTTTTTCTTTCTCTAAATCATCAACTTGACAGTAACAGGGATCCAGTCTGAGTATGTACCACTAATTACCACCCTTTGTTTTCTATCACTGAGCCAGTTACTTACTTACCAACCTTTTATGTGGCACCGTATTAGATTCTTTAGATTCTTAAGATTAGTTTGACAGGACCGATGCTTCATAAACTCATAGATCTCGATGGGGTCCTCTGTGGCACCAAGTTTTGCTATTTTGTTTATGTCCTTTTTTGAAAGAATTTTTGTTTTTCAGTCTCCTTTTTCATCAAAAATAAAAAAACTGGTGGCGTTAGGAGGATGACGTTTTCGTCATATGGACCGCACCATCGAAGAACTCAATGAGTTTCTCGCTTATTTAAATTGTCATCCTTTAATTCAATTCGAAATGACCTTTGAAAAAAATTCTATAAACTTATTGGATGTAAAAATAGAGAGAAGTGAAGGAAAATTACAAACAACTATGTATACAGAGCCAACTGACCGAAACAACATAGAGAAAGCTATCATTCACCACAAACATTTCAGGGTATACCTAGGGGACAATTTGTTCGTGCAAGAAGAATGTTCCACAAATAGAGAATATCAAAACAAATGAATAAATTGATAAATAAATTTGAAGCATGAGGCTATAAGAGTCAATTTTTGAAACAAATAGGTTTGGAGGTTTTTTCAAAAGAGCGGGAAGAATTTTTTCAACCAAAAAAGAAAAAGTAGAAGCAAATAGATGTAATTTTGTGTCGGTATATGATAAACATGCCAATATGATTCGACATATAATTAACAAAAACTGGCAAATTCTAAAAACTTATAAAAAATATGGTAGACTATTCTATGAAAAACCACAATTTATTTATAAAAAAGGATGTTCTTTAAGTAATTTTTTGGTACTTTCCGATATAAGAGATCCCACAATAAATAAACAGAAAAGAATAACAACAGAAAGAAAGGGTACATACCCTTGTCTATCTTGTTCAAATTGTTCAGCTATCTTGAAAGGCCCTTGCATCAATCACCCCATGAAAGGTACCCCCATTTTAATAAAAGATTTTTTCACATGCGTGAGTAAAGGAGTGATATATTTATTGAAATGCCTGTGCGAAAAAGCTTACATAGGGCAAACAAGTCGAAAATTAAAACTCGTATTAGTGAACATAAATCTGAACTTATCATATTGAACAGGATAAATCTCAGGAAAAAAAATACGGAGAACCCACCGTGGCCAAACATTTCTATGAAATGGGCCATCAGGTTTGTGAATTAAAATGGTGCGTATTAGAAAAGGTAGATAATAACGAAAATACCATGTCTAATATACAGCTTCTAAGAATTGAGGGCATATGGATATTTACCATGGAAACATTGTATCCTAATGGATTGAATGAGAATCTCAGTTTAAAATGCTTTCTGTGAATGGTAATTTTTGTTAGCAATATTTACATGTTGATATTTTGTTAACATGTATGTTTTTAGCAGTTTACTACGTATGGCTATAAATAGACAAACTCATACCAAGTGCGCATGCCTGAAGAAGAAGGAATACCTTCGAAAAGTTGCATCAGTGTTTACCCGTACATCTCGCAGCACAGCCGTGCTGCATAGCTGTCCTTGTTTAAATCTGCATTAAGAGATGTAACTTTGCTATTCAAGAAAAAATGTAAGGACTTTGTCGACATCGTATTGAGGTACTTGCTGTACTTTTTTACCTGTTGTTACGGTGTTGTATTTATCTAATTTAAATGAAGTAAAGCACTTTATAGCATTTGACCACTGGTTGTTTGATATATAGCTACCGGAGGGATAATTGAGAGGAATCCCTGAACAGGAGTCACGTATGGGTATACGCCCAAGATATCCCTGAAGGTTGTTCAGTTGTATTTACATGTCCTTTATGAGAGCCACAGGTTTCAGTTGCCTAATTTACGTCTGGGTAGTTGAAATTGCCCATAATAACAACTTCATTATGATTAGCTGTCTCTTCTATTTGTTTGAAGAGTACATCTTTCATGGGTTCTGCTATATTTGGGTGCCTATAGCAGACTCCAAGTAAAAAATTTTTATTGTTATTACCCCCATGTATATCTACCCCTAATGATTTTACATAATCATTTCCTTTATCTATATCTTCCCACAGTGATGGCTTCAGACAGGATTTTGTGTAAAGACATACCTCTCCCTACTTCCAATTTTTATGATCTCTTGGTCTGTCCTGGACCCACTACTCTTCTCTGAGTCAGCTAATAGCATCACATGGCTTTCAATACCACATGTATGCTGCCGATACCCAACTCTACATCTCCGGCCCAAATGTTACCTCTCTGCTCTCCTGGATCCCAGATTGTCTTTCATCCATATCCTCCTTCTTCTCCTCCCACCTCCTAAAACTAATTGTGGAGAAAACTGAATTTATCTTCCCACTGTCCCACTCTATCCCCCAGCTGATCTCTCTATCACAGTCAATAGCTACACTCTCTCACCGACTTCGCAAGTCCGCTGCCTTGGGAAAACCTTTGACTCCAATCTGTCCTTCAAACCTCCACCTGAAAAATATCTCCTGAATCCACTCATTCCTTAACTTTTATAGCACAAAAATGCTTGTCCTCGTCATCTCCCACCTAGACTATAGCAACATCCTTCTCTGTGGCCTCCTGTCCAGCACCCTCGCTCCCTTCCAAACCATCCTTAACTCTTCTGCCAAATTTATTTTACTCTCTCCTCGCTACTCTTCTGCCCGCTTTCCCCTGCCAATCCCTACACTGGCTACCCATTGCCCAGTGAATCCAGTTCAAGTTAGTAACCTTGACCTACAAGGCTCTCTGTAACTTCTCCCTTCCATACATCTCTGCCTTAATCGCTAGATACCTTCCCTCAAGCAGTCTCCGCTCCTCACAGTGCCTTCTCCTCTGTTCTCCCCTTATCAGCTCATCACATAAAAAATCTCCCAAGATTCTCCCGTTTTCCCCCCACACTCACTGCCCCAACTCATCAGACTCTCCCCCACTCTCACTTGCCTCAAAAGCAACCTGAAAACCCATCTCTTCAGGATAGCCTGTAACCAACAATAACCTCGTTGCAACTACTCCACCCCACAAACATGTCTGCCCTTCACCTCCTGTCTCTTCCCTCCTTCCTTGTAGACTGTAAGCCTTTCCGGGAGGTCCCCTCACCTCTCACTGTATACCATTTTTTAGTTATTGTCACCTTTGTGTTGTTTGACCATGTTATGTATATAACCCCCCTCGAATGTACAGCGCTCTGGAACGAAGGGCGCTCTAAAATAAATAATACTAATAAAATAAACTGTAACCTTGTAAATTAACCGCCCAGTCATAGGTCTCATCCAGCCATGTCTCAGTTATCTCCACTATGTCAAATTTTTCTACAGAAATAAGTAATTCTAGTTCATTTATTTTGTTGGTGAGACTCCTGGCATTGGTCAGCATGCAATTTAAAGATTTTTTGGTTTTCATTCTTTTAACCCTGTCCTTTTTAACTATTAGTACCCCCCCTCCTCCACTCCACCCCCTAATTTATTACTAATTCCCAGCCACTATCTTGCATGCTATATATGTGTATTAGCCCTTCCTGAGTCCCTAGTTTAAATATTCCTCCAACATCCTGGCCATTTTGTCTCCCAATACAGTTGCATCCTCCCCATTTAGATGCAACCTGTCCCTAGCATATAGTCTGTAGCCAAGAGAGAAGTCAGCCCAGTTCTCCAACAACCCAAATCCCTCTTTCCTACACCAATTTTTGAGCCACTTGTTCATCTCTCTAATCTCCCGCTGCCTCTCTGGCGTGACCCATGGTACAGGTAGCATTTCTGAAAACACTACTTTGGAGGTCCTTGCCTTGAGCTTTTGGCCTAAGTCCCTGAAATAATATTTAAGGACACTCCACATACTTCTAACTTTCTCATTGGTGCCAATGTGCACTATGACAGCTGGATTCTCACCAGCCCCACCCAGCAATCTGTCAACCCAATCCACGATATGTTGAACTGGGGCCCCAGGTAAACAACATACTGTTCTATGATTCCGGTCTAAGTGACAGATTGCCCTGTCTGTTCCCCTAATAATGGAATCCTCAACTATCAACACCTGTCAAGCCTGCCCTGCACTCCTATTCCCCATCTTACTGGGTAGTGTCTTGCTGCAGCAGCACTACTTCTGAACTGACATCTCCCTCATCCGCCAGTCTTGCAATTTTGTTGTGGTGTCCCAGATCAGGACTAGCCTCTGACACTTTTCTCTCTACCCTTCTTTCTGACCGTTACCCACCTAGCTGCATATTATTGTTAAAGTAAAAATTATGGGCGACATGCAGGAAATTTGGCTTGTTATCTCCAAATTTCATGCGCATAATAATGGTATAGAATGCGCCTGATTCATGAACCTGCTCTACAGTGGATCATAAATCAGGCGCATTCTAGCGCTTGTATGACATCTCTTGCTCAGATATACCACTTTGAAAGTGGTATACCTGTTCCAGCTGTAATGCGCCTAGAAATGCCATAGTGGAGCTATAAATATGCTACGGTTCTAGTGCGTCCCTCCTCCTGCACACACCCTGAGATCGGGTGCATTACAAAGTGCCGGAGGCACAATGTAATGTGCCTAAAAATGGCGTGCGGGAGATTTAAACATGTATGAACGGGGCTGCGCCTGATATCGGGCCGAAAAGATGCTAGATATCTGGTGCAGCCCCATTCATACATGTCGCCCTATATTCCAAAACCCATGTGGGTATATTGTCACGCTATTTAGGTGTTCTTGTGGGGGTTAGGAGTGAGCAAACTTTGATGCGTCTTGTTGTTTCAGTGCAATCCGGGATGGCAGGAGAGGTGGGCTGGCTAATAAGACAATGCAGAAAATTCTCCATTGTCTGCACTGACCACATGTATTTCCAAAATAGATCAAGGGACATGTATTGAAACTTGGACACAAAATCCATGTCAAATTCCATTTCCAAATCCGAGGTATAAACATTAGTCTCTACTAAACTGGAAGAGGGACCACAGGCTTCAAGAATGGAGGAGCTAAATGTCTGTATATACATATGTATGTACACTCACATTAATTTCTTCTGTGCTTACTGAACAACAAGGTAAGCATATTGACTATTCTCAAAGTCTGCCACCTAATTCACAAAGACAATGGGCATGTAAACTTGGAGGAACTCATCCTTACTGAATCAGTAGAAATGTCCCCAACCCCGGGCTGTTTTAACACAATGGTGGGTCCAGTGCAAAGGTTTTATAATCAAGATCCAACCCATGAACACTGTTTATTATGTCAACACAATGAATGAAACATTCTAAAAATAATTTTATCTATATTAGATCTATATCTGATGGATAAGGCTGACTAACAAGTGATCTCTTCACTAACTTGAGGCGTTAACCTTTTTTTCTGTATCCATTCCACACTGTCATGACAACTTTTCTTCCAGCATCCTCCCCATCTATTCCCCAGCTCCCTTTCCCTGCCCCATATCTGTACCCACCATACTTCAATTATAAACAATAGTTCCACACAGATAGTAACTTCAAAATAATAGTGCCAGGTAGTGACCCGAAAATTAGGCTAAACAGATAATGCCTCAAACTGTGTCCCATGTACATGACACAAAAGGACTGCTCATGCCCTCTCCTCTCTCACATACCAAACTGCTGCTTGTGACCCCTTCCTCACATATACAGTACACTGCTGCTCATGCCTAATGTTTTTTGGGCGGGGTTGCAAAGCCCCTTTGCAAGTCATTAACACCACTGAACTGCCATTTTCTCACAGTCCGCAGGTACAACGATTCAGGGGTATTTTTTCCCTGAGGTTCCCCCAATGTGGTATATTGTTTAAATGTGTCTTCAATGTCCCCCCACAAGCCTCTATGTAGGAAAAACATGGCAGAGACTTAATTAGTGAAAAAATTTTTGCCCCGATTAAATTTTAACCCAAAAGCAAAAGGGAAACTTCCCAGGGGCCCGCACATTTCTCCACTGGGGAACCAGTCAATTGAAGATTTGAGGGTTGGGGGTTTTTTTGGTCCCCATTTAAAGATGCAGAAGGGGAAAGGAAAGGAATGGAAATACAAAACTAATGCAAAAATTTAAAACCCCCCCCTTTCCCCCCAATAGGGGCTCAAATTTTCCATGCTATTTTTCCCGGGTTTTGCAATATGTATAAAATTTTTTCCCCTTTTAAAGCTTTTTTTAAAAAAATGTCAGCAAATAAAAAAATAACCAAAAAATACATTCCCTAGGGTTTATAGCATTTTAAAAGAGAGTTTTAAAGGGAAGTCCCCAAAAAATCTGGGGCCCCATGTTTGAAAACTTGAGCTTTAGCGGCTTTTGGGATCTTTGATTCACTTTGTTGGGCGGGAAAAAGGGGAAAAAGTATTCCGGGTAAAAATTAGGGGGTTCTTTTAATTTTATTTAGAGAAAAACGGGAAATTTAAAAACGTGCAAGGAATGCAAAAAACACAAAAAAAAAACCAAAAACGCCTACCCGTCGGGGCTCTAATAACAGAGGTCAGCTTACTGTCAGTCTGAAAGTTAAACCCGCGGGTTTTTTCCAGCAGGATCCACCAAGGCTTAAAGGGTAGCCAGGGGTTGTAAACCAAAACATAGTCAGCTTACCTGTTTGCTTTTTACTCAGGTAAACCCCGGGGGGTGGGTCGGGGAAGTGAGCCCCAAACCCCCTGTCTTGCCCCACTCCCATGAAAGGCCCGGACCCAGGAAAGGGCTGAAGCCAAAACAAAACATATTAGGGCCTGTTAAAAATATGTCACAGTCTAAACTTTTGGGACACCTATTAAAGTTTGGCCCCTTTAAAATTCCCCCAAAAAGTCTCCTTCCCTTGGGGGCATGTTTTTGGGGGCCCATTGAAAGGTGAATGCCAGGAAAATGGCCGGGTTTTTAAAATCCTTTTAAACCCCCTTTCCCTGCTGTTGCCCCCCCTTACATATCCCCCCCCCCCTGCTAAACCCCGGGGGGCGGAGAA
Organism: Phyllomedusa bahiana; assembly: GCA_025379985.1. Lineage (NCBI taxonomy): Eukaryota > Metazoa > Chordata > Amphibia > Anura > Hylidae > Phyllomedusa > Phyllomedusa bahiana. Next base: position 37,735 of record JAODAL010022366.1, on the reverse strand, counting down.
ACCTTGTGCCCAAAAAACCTTTTTCCCAACTAGATAAGGGGTCTGGGGTTTGCTTGTTGAGCCCCGGGAAGGGGGTTTACAAAGAACAAAAAAATTCCGTAAGGGCCGGGCCCCACCGGGCACCCTGCATTTTCCCTTTTTTTTGGGCCCAATCCATTTCAAGGGGGAGTGATCAGTGATCACCAAATTGCCCCCCCACCATATTATTTCCCCCAGCCCCTCGATTGCCCATTTCGACCCCCAGAATTCCCTCTCCCCCAATTCGAGTTTTTCCTTTTCCTGCCCCCCGCAGCTTGGCTGGGAAACCCGGGGGTGCTTTTCCCTTTTAAACCCTTTGGGAAAAGGATTTGAACCAAAACCCACCTCTGAAGCATCCGTTTTGTACTATAAAATTCCCCTTCGGGAAATCAGGGGAAACCCAATTTCCGGTCTCTTACAGGGGTACCTCCTTAATTTTCAAAAAGGGTTTTGCCAGCCCCCGGGTTCCCCTTTCTAGGGTGGTTTTTGCTCCCTTGGTGAAAATCTGGGGAAAGGGGAACCCTTTATTTTTGGAAAAGGCTGGCAAAAAAAAAACTTCCTTTGTAAAACCCTGCAATCCCAAAGGGAAGGCTCAAACCCTGTTTTTTGGAACAGGTTGGGGCCAAATTTTGAAGGGGCCTCGAGCTTGTTTTAACCTGGGTTGATGACCCCCCCGGCCAATTTATTATACCCGGGGGGTAGCAAAGCCCCTTTTACCCCCTATTGCGCCCCTTCTTTTGGGTTGGCCTTTTTAGCCCGGCGGCCCCTATCCCGTTTGGGACGCGGGCACCTTAGCCAGAGCAAAATCCCAAAATCGGCGCTTTTAAAATCCCCACATCATCCAGGTTTTGGGGCCCTCATAGTTTTTATCCCGGCTGCGGGAATGTTTGTCCATTAACCTTGAAAGGTTGCGGGGGGCCCCATGCAAAAAAAGGGGAAAAGGACGACGTAAGGGAAGTGCCCCTCTGGGTGGAAAATGCCGTTTTTTTCTTTGGCCGGGATCTGTGGGGGGGAACCTGCCAATAATTTTTGGTGAGGTCAAAGGGTTTGGCCATTTTCCCTCGCTGGTAAAAAACCCCTTTCCCTCGTCAGCCGTCAAAAACCCTTGGCATGGGGGTGGGCATCAAATTTGGGGGCCCTTCTTTTAATTTTGGGGAAAATTCATTAAAAACCCGCAAGCTATATTTTGGCTTGGGGTTTAATCACGATGGGTGGCCACCCATTTTGGTACTTCTTTTTATTACGCCCGGGGGTAGCTTTTTTCCTCACTTCTTCTAAAAATTGGTTTGGGGCCTCGGGGTTTTCTGGCCCCCCTGTATGGTCTAAAGCCGCACCTTTTGGCCGGGCCCCGGTAAACAATGTCATGTTGGAGGGGACATTGTGGGCCCAAGGCGGTTCAGAAAATCCCCTCGGTTCCTCGTAGGAAATTTCCGGACCCCCTGTTCTGGACCTCGGAAAAGGACTCCGCTTTTACGGAGGGGGGGAAAACTCCTTTTTTTGGGACCCCCCTGACTCCCTTGCAGAAACCAGGGCTTTTGGGCCCTTCCCAGGGTTTGATGAGGTTAATATGGTAAAATTTTGGTTTGGGATTTTTTTTCCCCCGGGGGAAAAAAACCTTTTTAATTCACTCACTCCCCCTTTTCACGATCTCATGGGGGGGCCTTTGCCATTTAGTAGGAACTTGTTTCTTTTCAGTTGGTTTAAAGTACGAGCACCTGCCCCCGGGCTAAAAAGGGCCTCTTGCGGCCCTGTTTTTAAACCCCGGGCGGGGCTTCCGGGGCCCCTTGTGCATTTTTCCCCCTTTACAAGGGGCATAACTGCCCGACCCGTCCTGCATGTGGGCTATAGGGGCTTAGGGAATTTCTGAAAGGGGTTCCTTTGCCCCCAATGTTTCTTGGCTATGCCCAGGACCCCTCGGGATTTTTCCCCCCTTTAAATAGAAGCTGGAATGGAGGGGGAACCCCGGGTTGCCTGTGGGATTTCCCCCGGATGGCAAACTTTAAAAAATAGGGGAAAAGGGGTGGGTCCCAATTTTAAAAATCCCTTTGCCCAACCCCCTTTTTTAAAACCTTCCCCCTTTAAGGTTTTTTTAAAAGGGGCTGCCCAAGCCCCAGGGGTCGGGGGTTTGGTACAAGGGGGGGTTGCGCGGTGGGAAAATTTTTAGCAGGTGGCAGCTTTTGGGGGTTTTCCCTTTTGGACATAAAGGGGGTCCCCTGATCGGGTTCGGGGGATCTCCTTGGGGCCCCCCTGTATGGGTAAATAGTGAAAAAGCCCCCAAATATCCTTTGAGGAGGGTTTTTCTAAAGGGCAATAGTTTAAAAGGGAGGGGGGTTAACCCAAGTAAACCCAAAGATATTGGGTCCCCCTCAAAGCGGTTTTAAAGGGGGGGAAAACCGGAACCAAAACTTCCATCCCAAATTTCCCCCAAAAAGGGTTTCCCTCTTAATGGGGAGGGGGAAACCCAAATGGACCCCGGGGGAAAATTTGGGGGTCTAGGGGGGGGACCTGACACCCCGGGCAGGATGACAGAATTCCACCCATGCCTTTTTGATGCCGGGCCAGGTTTGGAAGTTCCCCCCCCCTCCCTTTGTTTTTTTCCGCCCCCAAGGTCCCCCCAAACATGGGAATGTGCCGGCTCTAGGACCCTCCCGGACATTTTGTTCGGGTACTCCCAAACTTTTTCCCCCAAACCTCTGTTGGCGTCTTTCTCCCCGGGGTTTTTAAAAAATTGCCCCGAACGGCGGAAGTGGGGTAGGCCAACTCCCCCTGGTTTCCCTTTGGGGTTTCTCCCTTTAAAATGAACCTTTCGCTTTTTAAAGGCGTTACCCAGGGTTGGGGTTTACTAATTGTTCTTCCCCAAAATTCCCTCTGGGAAAACTGGCAAGGGGAAGTTTTAAATTGAGGGGGTTCCTTGGGTCTCACCCAGGACCGAAAAGGGAAAAAAAGGCCCAGGTTCAACCCTTAAACCACTTTTTTTGGGCACACGTCATTTATTTGAGGTGCTCATTTTACATTTCGGGTTTTTATTCCCCCACAGGTCCAAAACAGCGGAAATTTCACCCCAATAACTGCGCTGTGAGGAAAAACGGGTTTCCACCCGGCCCTCATTTTGGGTCCCCCAAAAAGGCCCAAGGTCTCAATTGCCGGGTTTTGGCGGGTGGGGTAGTCCCTGGGGGTCCCCATGGATAAAATTTCCCCCTACCCGGCGTGGGGGGGAAATTTGCTGGGGGGAACTCCCCCAGTGGGCTTGCACAAGGGTCACAAAAGCTCCCCGAGTAAGGGGGGCCTGCAAAAAATTTGTCCTTTTAATGGTAACGGGGCCCTCTCGTCGGCCCCTTTCCCAAGCAGGCCCGGGGAGTGGAATAGCGGCCGGGAAAACCCGGGGGAAAGCCCTCCCCCCCCCCAACATTCCATGGGTTCCTCCCCCCCCCCGGGGCAACTTTCCCCGCCCCCTTTTTCCCAAAGCCCTTGGCATCGCCGCAGCCCAAAGGGGGCCCCCGGGGCCCTTTTTGGAAACGGGGTTCCCTTTGGGGGGGGTAGGTGGCCTCCCCCCCCTTCCCTTTATCCCCCCAGGGAAAAAACCCCCTTTTGGGCAGGGGAAAGGTCTTACGCGGGTTGGAGGTCTGCGGTTTTCCCCGGGGATTTTGTGGGCCCCTTGCGGGAAAACCTCTGTTGGGGCTGAAACCCGTTCCACAACCGGAAAAATTCGTCCACGTTTTTTGGGGTGGTTTTGTACCCCGCACCTCTGGGGGTTAAAGGGGGGGGGGCCCGCACAAAAAGGTCACAGACTACTCGCCCCCCCCTTTTTGGGAGGTGTGGGGGTTTCCCCGGTGTAGCCCCCTTGTTGGAAAGGGTGGAACGGGTTTTTCTTTTGTGCCCCGGGGCCGGGCTTTGGGGTTTTAAATTTTTTCCCGGGCCCTTGTACCCCTTCTGGGCCCGTACGGCCCGGGTTAAAACCCCCTTGGGGCCGGATCTCCCCCGCAGGTTTGTTGTAGCCCTTGGGGGTTTGGGAAAACGCAGGGTGGGAAGTGGGCCCTTCCCGGGCGTTGCCCTTTGGAAAAGGGGAGAAAGGCACCCGCCCATGGCGCCGGAAAGTGCTTTTCTCTTTTGCTATCCGCTCAAAGGCCCCCGGGGTTAAAGCCTCGAAAGGTCGTCATCGGGGACTTCTTGCGCGGGGAACCTTGCACCAACGGGCGGGGTGTGGAGGGAGCACTTGTTGGAAACTTCGGGGCCCTTGCAGCCAGGGTCTGTAGCTGTTGCGGGGGGCGGTTTTTGGTTTCCCGCTGTTTTTCCCTTTACCGTGGTTTGGGGGGGTTTTCAATTAGCGGCTTTTTGTTCAGCTTGCCCCCGGGGGTTTCTTTCGTGCGCTTTTGCGGGGCTGGCCCCCCTTGCTGGGGGGTTTAAACGGTTGGCTTTGAATTAGCTGCTTCACCAACCCTCATCCATTTTAGCCGCCTCTGCGGGACCTTTGCGGTAGCGGGTTTGGGCACCAGGAATTTTTTTTTTCCTCTGTTCAGAGAGAAATTCTTTTTTTTCCCCAATGCGCCCTCCCCCCTGTGTGGCTTTACCCGGCTCGGGGAAACGTACTTCACGGTTTTTCGGGCAGAGACAGATACGTTTTCCCCGGGTTTGAAAATACAGGGTTTGTATTTTATTTAGGCAAACAAAAAGTACAACGGGGAAGGTAGGGCCCAAAAAAACAAAAACAAAACCCCTCCCCTTTTTGGGCTCTAACAAAACAGAGGTCAGTTTTACTGTCAGCCCTGCAAGTTCCCCCTGCGGGTTTTTTAAAGCAGGACTCCCCCCAAAAAGGTTAAATAACCCAGGGGTTGAAAACAAATAGTCAGCTTACCTGTTATTTTTATACCCCGGGAAAACCCCCCGGAGTGGAGTCTTTGGGGAAGTGAGACCCACCTGCTCTAGGGCTCACCCCCCAATAAAAGGCCGACCCGGAAAATGGTAAAGGCCAAAACAAAATTTTACGAATTTTTAAAACATATGTGGGGACAGTCAAAAAATGCCCGAAAAACCTATTGAATTTTGGGCCCTTTCACCCCCCCAAAGTCCCCCTTTCCCTTGGGGGCATGTGTTTGGAAACCTTTAAAAGGGTTTGGCTTTCCCGGGAAAACCCCCTGGCGGGAGGGGTTACATCCATTGTACCCCCTTCCTCCCGTTCCCCACCTTACACAACCTAAAAAAAACATTAACAAAATGAGCAAGCATCCCAAAGATACCGGATGTGTCAGCTATACAAAAACCTTTAAATTTTAGGACGAGTGCTGGCAGTAAATGAGCAATCAAATCACTTAACAAAAAAAAATAACAAAAAACGAAAAAAAGGGAACAAATAAGCCCTTGTTGCACGGGGCAGAAAAGTCAAAAAACGTTTTAAGGGATTTTGTTGCGGGGGTGGGGGGTTTTTAAGAAAGGGGGGGAAGAGATTTATATGGGGAAGGGTTTCAAAAATAGGGGCCTTTCCCGTAGCAACATCATCCGGAGGGAGTCACGCAACTAAGCAGGTAGCCAAAAAAGACCCGGGGAAAACTGTCAAACACCCCCGAAAGCAAACTCCGGAGAGGGAGTGAAAACCATCCAACCCCCCCCCAAAAATCCGTCCATTCTTCCCTTCCCTCCCAAAAGCCAAAACCAAACCCCAGTTTCCATATGTTGGGGGAAAAAAAATTTCCCTTTAAAAAAAATCAGGGCAAGGAAAAGGGGGGGGGTTTAGGACCGCCCGAGCCTCGGGATCAAAAGTCTGGCAGCCACCAAAATAAAAAAACCCAAACACCCTCCCCCTTTAGAACTTAGAGGTGTTTGGAAAACCTGGAAGAAGCAAAAACTGTGGGTCATTTTGGGAGTGTTTTTACCCGTTTAAATCTGTTTATGGCAATCACTTTTTTCCCCCAAAAGGGCCCGGGGAAATGGGGGCCCCAACCCCCCCAGATGTGCTCCCTAGTCCCATCCCCTTGGCCCCATTCCAGCAGGGGGGGGAGAGACGGAAGGGTTTTAAAAAATGTGCAGTTTTAAAATAGGAACCCCCATAACCCAAAAGAGAGATGATCTTTTAAAAATTTAAAATGTGGAAGGGGCAAACCCCGTTAATTTTGACTTAAAGAAAGCTTAACTATAGGATTACCCCCAATCCTCTTCAGGGATGGGCCTCTGGATTTTCCCTTCCAGGCCCAATTTGGTGCCGGGGGGGGGGGTGCTGGTTTGGGTCCCCGGGATAAAAAGGCCCGGGGAGTGCGAGGGGTAATGGTGAAAGGAAAAGGCCCCTCCATCTACAAAAAATTCCCAAAAAGGAAAATTTAAAACTCTATGAGATCCCCCAAAAATTTACTATTAATTTATATTAAAAAAGGCGAATCTGCTTTTTTGCAGCCATCCCAGTGATCCCATCCTCCCAAATTTAAACAAAATTTCTCCCCGGGCTTCCCGTGAGGGCCCGAATAAAAAAGGGCTTGAAAAACAAGGGGCCCGGAGAAATTTTGGGGGCCCCAGCGCAGCGAGTGGCCCGGGGTTTCCAAAACACCGGGGTCAAAAGGGGGGGGGTAAAATCTGAAAAAGATTTGATTGCCTGCATGAATCCTCCAAACAAGGGGTTGGGAACTTTTTGTGACCCATTGGTGGGGGAAAGGGGAGTTTAGATTAGGTAACAATTCTACTGTTTTTAATTTGGGGTTGCGTTTAATGGGGCCACCATTGAGGCCTTAGAGAGACCCAAAAGCTTAGCGGGGCCCATGGTGGAAAACCAAAACCCCTTACTTCTCCATGGGGTCGCCCGGTAATTTCGGGCCTTATATCTGGGAAAGGGGGAAAGGCCCCCCCCCCTCCCTTGGCCAATTTAAGAGTAGTTTTTGGAAAATTTTGGCTTTTTATTGCCTTATAAAAGGAATAAATATTCCCCAAAAAACCCCTTTAAAGAAAGACCCAGGGAGGGAATCAGGATAGCCTGAAAAAAGTACGGAGAGCGGGGGAAAATTTTATCCCTTTAAATATTAATTAATTTCGGGCCCATCCAAAGAGAAAAACTTGTTTGTCCCCTGCGTAGGGGCAGAGGAAAAAGGGGGGGGTTTAATTTTTGGGGGAAAGTTCAATTCAAAAGGGGTGTGCAAAACCGCCGGGGATGTGGAAAAACCCCAAAAAATTTAAAGGATTTTTTGCCCTGTAAAGGGGGGAAAAGACCCCTTCAGTGCTCTCTTCCCTTTCCCCCCCCGTTAATCCAAAGCCCCACATTTTTTAAGGTTTAAAATTTTTAAAGTTGTCACAAAGCCCCAAAAGGGTTTAGAACCTTCATTAAGACTGGTAAGGAGTGTAACAGGGTGGAGTAAGATAAACAAGTAGGTCTGTGCGAAAGCTGGAGCACTTATACTGGGAGGACAGTATCTAACATTCAAACCCGAATATCCGGAGCGTTTCTATGGTCTGCAAGAGGTTAGTCTCAAGCATCGTAAGAACTTCCGAAGAACGATAGAAAGGGGGCACCCCTGCCTAGTGCAAATTCCCAATGCTTGAAGGCGGCCAGCGAAAGATATCCATTAACTACGAATTTGGGCATGGGGATTGCGAGTAGTATGGAGCCATTATATCGGCCTGCAGCATCACAGGGGCCCAGGCCCCGCCCCTGTAGACGGCCTGTAAGAGAATCCCAGTCTAACCCGATCGAAAAACGCCTTCTCCGCTGTCCAAAGATAACAGCACAAGAGGCACTCCGCACGACCTGAGCCCAGGTGCGGATGAGAATATGGTCTTTAGGGGTATTGTACCTAGCTTCCATCTAGCAGGGAAAACGTGAAACCCCAAAAAAAACAACTACCCACCACCCCCCAAAATCAACCTGGTCTAAATGGATCCACTCCCCCCCAATCATCTCAATTCCATCTGGTCGCAATTAACTTGCAATAGAGTTAGTGGCGTCCGTAATTGAGTAGGATATAGGCCTATACTCGAACAGAGAAGAGGAATCCTTACCCCTCCTTCTGGATTACCGATAATATAAGCACCCACAAGGGCGCCTGCGAGAATGGGCTGGAAAGAGAAAACCGCATTAAGGAGGAGCCAAAAGTGTAGCCTCAACTCCTCAGCCAAACTTTGAAAAATTTTCCCTGTCGTATCGCGACCGGACCAGGGCTCTTGCCCCGCCGAGACAATGCAGTATGGGCTCCATTAAGTTACCAAGTACCGGCGAGAAAGGGTCCTCCAATATGCCATAAGCCTATCCGGGGAGACCCGGGAGGTGCCGAAGCCAGAGAAGAAATTCCAACATTTTTGGACTATCCCAGGGCTGATGAACAAGCTTTCGGAAGATTATAGAGCTTTATGAAAAATAGGCGGAAGGACTCCAGAATAACAGGAGTCTTATGTAAGTAGCACCAGAGGTGGATTTTGATTGTGCCGGGAACGAACAACGAGGCACCTTGTTCCCTCAGGCTCTCGCCAGCATCCTACTACTGGGCTATTACTCTAATTTGGTAAAATGTATAAGCACAGACTTGCTGTACCTCCGATATGCCTCTGGTCAAGAAATCGCAGATGATATCATGACGGCGTTTGTGCAATAGCAATCTAAGAATCCTCCTCTCTGCCCGAGACTCTTTATTTCACCATCTCCATGATTCCCAGTCCTATTCAACAGGCACTCCAGCTTCCCCGCCGGCTTCTCGGTCTTCAACCGCGACCTACTCGTGCTTAATGAGAGAACCCCCTCCCCCGCAAAACGCACTTGAGAGCGACGTCCCATTTCATGTGGGGGGATAGTGGGTCAAGGCATATCAGATAGGAAGTTGCCTAATGGTTTGTGTGACGGCCGCCATGCAAACCGCAGTCGTCTAGCAAACGAATCATTAGCGCTACCACATAAAAGGACATTGCGGGGCTCGGTGGGTGATGCAAAAGTGCAATGTACCGGGGCATGGTCCGAGAGAAGGATGTTGCCTATCTCCGCTTTAACCGCCTTTGTTAAAAGGGAATGTTGACTAAAGATGTAGTCAAGTCTACTATAGACATTATGCGGGTGCGAGTAAAAAGTATAGTCGCGGGCTGTGGGGTTCAAAACACGCCATACATCACACAATTGCATGTCCCGTAGCAAACGTCTAATTTTATTTAGTTGTTAAAGGTAAGAGAAGACAAGCCCGAGGACGTGTCAACCGCAGGCTGCAATGCCAAGTTAAAATCTCCACAAAGAATTATAGGTCCCTGGGCAAATGCATTCAACTCGTCCAGGACATGGACCATGAAAGAGATCTGGCCCTGGTTGGGCGCGTAGATATTAGCCAAAGTGAAAGGGGATGCCTGTTTACTGCATTTCACAAAGAGGTACCGAGCCTCCACATCCGCCTTCACCTCAAAAATTTCGTGCTGAAGAGCTCTATAAAAAAATATTGCGACTCCCTTGGTTTTAGCAAGATGGTTGCTGGAATGACACCAGGAGGGGTAATATTTGTCACGTACCACAGAAGCGTGGTCCTTTAAGAGATGCGTTTCCTGAACGCATAGGATGTGGGATCGCTGCCTATGCATGGTATAAAATATGTGTGATCTCCTCTCCGGGATGTTAAAACCCTTAACATTAAGGTAAGATACTGTAAAACTATCCATCGGTATTAAACCAAAGGCCGCCCCCAACGGAAAGCCACACCATGACCTTTATGCATACAGCCACGCAGACAACAGAAATAAAACAAAACAGAGGCTCAAACTGGCCTAACAAGAAAAAGAGCAAAAGCTCGTAACCGTATAGCAGCAAAAAAACTGCAAAGGCTAAGCATAGAAAGCTTAGCCACCAGTCTGTGTGGGGACTGTGACTAGCCGCGAAGGCTCCTACAGGCGCACTCACGGAGTAGTACCTGAGAACCATTTCCAGGTCGAACCTCCAGGGGAGCCTCTTATTTAAAGGGCTGTCATTTAGAGAAAGGCACACATCTGGCGTGGAAGCGGGAGGAGAGAGAAACGAGAGCGAAGAAGAGAGAGGAAGAGAAAAAAAAAAAGGGGGGGAAATGGGGTGGAAGCAAAAAGGGAAAGAAAGGGGGAAGAAGGAAGCAGGGAAAAAAGAGAGGAAAGAGAGAACAAAAAAAAAAAAAAACACAAAACAGAGGGGCTCTCTCCTCACTCCCCGAACTCGAACGTAATACACAAGTGCTTAGGGACCAAATAACTTCAGTCTTCTTGCAATACAGTCATATTGTTACTATCTAGAAATTTAGTAAAGGTGGAGAACTACAAGGGCACGACATTTCTATAAGACACTTAAGAAAGAAGAATTGGCACTTAGCCGACATCCCGTCAAACAGGAAATAGGATCAGTCCGGTGGGGTCCCAAGGAAGGCGTCCACGTTGGGAGTGCTAATCCTATATCTTCGGAGTCTCTGCGGTTTCGGCACTCCGGAAGGTCCAGGCTTCCCAGGGGTGGACCCCAGTAGCCGGGGTAGCTGGTCAGGCAAGGTCGCCGCAGCAGACTCCCAATCTGGCAAATCTACAGTCGGGAGATTCAGGGCCGACAGGAACCGGGGGAGGTCCGGCAGTTTGCGAAATACCCCCAGATCCTCACCATTTCTAACCTGAAGCGCAAATGGGTACACCCAGCGGTAGGGGATGCTTCGCTGCTGCAGGACCAACAACAGCGGTTTAAGGGCGGCCCTTAATCTGAGTGTGCGTCTGGAGAGGTCCGGGAAAATAGAGATAGCAGCCCTCTCAAACTGAAGATCTGGCGTAGATCTGGCATGCTTCATAATGTCCTCTTTCACGGAGTAGTAATGCACCCGGCAGATAACATCCCTTGGACGCTGTGGGTCCTGGGTCTATGGACGCAGCGTGCGGTGTGCGCGATCCAGCTCGATATGAGTGTCTGCTGGTTTGCGTATCAGCGAGTTGAAAAGTTTGGTGAGGGTCATGGCCAGGTCCTGTGTTCTTATTGATTCCGGTAATCCGCGGACCCTGATGTTTCGCCTATTCCTATTTTCCAGGTCATCTAATTGGTCAGCCAGGTGTTGATGCGTTGTTGAGTGCTTGGCAATAGTGGCCTGTACATCAGCCAATGATCTCTGTACCGACTCCTGGAATTTTTCCAGTCTTTGAACACGCTGTTGAATGGCAGAAACATCAGTCTGAACCACATGGAGGTCTTTCCGCCAGGCCACTTTCATGTCTGCTGACAAAGCGGCCATGTCGCTCTTAGAGGGTAGTAATGATAGAAGAGCCTGCAGCTCCGGGTGACCCTGAAGCACCTGCAGTGCCTTCTCTTTAGAGATCGTGGGTGAGGCAAACTGAGTTTCCCCGGCGACTGGTGCTGGGTCCCGCTCCGATGGCAGCGGCCGCAGGTGCTCGGTTTGGTCTGCGGTGTGGGCTACAGGCCAGTCCTCCAAAAAAGCGGCGGCTCCACCTGGTGATGTAGAGGGAGATGGCGAGTCCGATATACGTGAGCCGGAGTGCAGGCCCTCGAGAGGGTCCAACATTGATTCCATGCTGCCTCCTGTATGGACCCCACCTGCAGCGTTGGCAGACATGGCATCGTGCAGCAATGGGCTACCGGTATCGCAACCCTTAGGAGGGGAACAGGGACCCCCGGCCACCTTCGGATCATCATGCTGGGGGGCGATCACACCCCTCAGGGGGCTCTGCGGGTTAGCATGGCCGAGATGTTTCTGGGAGGGGCTGCCACCCAATGCATGAGCAGCAGGGAGATATGCTGGGGACCATTCCATGCCCTGTGTCTGAGGGCCCTGAGCCACATGGGACACCTGTGGCCGGAGGTGTTCCTGGGTCATGCCGACCGAGTCCTGGGAAGCAGGGAGGGGGCCAGCAGCCGACGTGCGCCCCTGTGTGTCTCTCAGTCCCCCCTGTACCTGCTGTTTCTGCTGCTGGGCGGCTTGTGTCCCCTGAGTCAGCGCCGACTAGGCCGGTGAGTGCAGCGCCGCGGCATGCCTCCGTTCCTCTGCCATACCTGCGCTCCGACGCTGTGATGGCCAGGAAGATGGCGACTGCGCACGTGGCGTCCGGGCAGCGGACTCGCTGTCTCCACGCGCCACGGCCCGCCGAGACTTGCTCTCTCGCCCAGGGGAGGACTGTCTCGCTCTCCGTCTTCCTCTCTCGCCCTCCGCCGGCCTCGGGGTTCCCGCAGCATCTGGGGAAACGCGTCTCGTGCCACGCGGCGGGGAATATGGCGCCAGTGATGATGCGGAGCTCGGGGGCTCCGAGTTGAACTCTGCCAGCGGCGCAAAGTAATTTGAAATCGGCAGTCCTGGCGCCTGAGATGCCAGCAGGGATCCCCTGTTCTTTTTAAGTCAACTTGGTTCCATTTTGAGGTGCCTTCTCTTCTTCTTTGTTAAGGCTCAGAGCGGAGCTCACACTAGGTTCTGCCGGCCATCAGTGTGCTAGGCCACGCCCCCCCACCCCTTAATGTTTTAACCATCATGGTGCCTTGTTACTTAACCCACCCTGACAGACAGGTACATCATGGTGATTATGCAGGTACAATATATGTCCTACATAAAATAAAATAAAACTATGGGTGTCAGAATATGGTGATATAAAATAGAATCATTTTTAATTTTTTTTTTATTGAGCATCTGTACCGACCCAAAAGTAACACATTATTTCTCGCAAGTGTCATTGGGGGACACAGCAGCTTGGGTATAGGCCCTTGCCCTAGGAGGTGGACACTAGACAGACCAAACGTGTTGGGCCCGCCCCCGTGGCCTATATCTCTCCTGCTGACGCCAGGCTGATCAGTTTTCAGCCTAGTGTCTGTAGGAGGACCAGCTTTACGGTGGTTGTTAGTTTCTGTTTCTTTGCAGGAGGTGATTGAGCACCCGGTTCTCACTTGTTGGAAGGTGATTGAGCACCTGGCTCTCACCTATCAGGGGGGTCTTCAGCGCGTATTCTTACCGTGATGTTGTCCCCCCTGAGGGCGTCAGGAACCCAGTCAGTTCTTTAGCTGGCTGGTCTTCCTTTTTCGCCACTCACCCGTCCCCACCTGCCGCCTCCGCTGCCTTTTTTTTGTAATGGATTTCGGTAGCCTCACCCCCGGGTGCATGGTACCGAAGGGGTGATGCCACAACGCCCGAAGACGTCAGATAGGTGAGTGCCCCGACTTCCTCCGTTTGGGGGTGGTCAGGGGTTTTCTGTTTCCTTTTACGGGATGGGCGCGCCGCAGGAATTCAGTTTTCCTGTGGCCCCCCCCAGCGGCGTTTGTTCCCCAGTCAGAGTGGGAAACTTGGCAGCAGGGGGGTGCACCCGGCGGGCTTTGCCCCGGTGCACAGCAACCCGTGCGCTGGCATAAGGTAGTTTCCTGGCGCCGAACTTCGGTGGGGGGGCCCCTCGGCTCCCCGCCGCTAGTGTCGGCCGCCCTCAGGGGGCGCAGGGCCCGGCCTGGTTTATCGTCTCACACCTTGCTCGCAGGAATCGGTGTCCACCTGGTGCGACGAGTAGTACGCAGCCGAGCACGGGCTGGTTGGGGACACATGGGAGGTTTCCCATGAGCCTGCTCCGCCGCTCCTCTCCCCCTGTCCCCTACCCTCCTCACTTGGTATGCTAGTGCCGGCATCCGGAAGTTCATGCGCTACCGCGGCATTTGCGCTGCGGTACCGCACCTTTGGCCTTGACCCTGACGGTGGGGAGGGGAAGGGTGGGTCCTCCCATGGGCTGCGTGTGCTGCTTAACCGCTTTTGCAGCGTTCAGGGGCCGTTCCGGCCGAGTCGCAGGCCGTGGCCGCGAGTTCAAATTTAGGCCGCGGCTTCCGGAGGCCTAGGCCGTGCCATTTCCAGTGCTTGTACTGCCCCGGGGCGGCCCTTACCAGGATGGGGCAGGATCTTCAGCAGCCCGGGCTTGTTTTGGGGGCGGAGCCTAATCGGCATTTTCTGGCGTTGGCCGTCCTGGCTGCTTGCTGCATCTCCTGGCTTCCATGAAGGACACAGCTCCTTGGGGTGGTAAGTTGGCCTTCTTTGGGCCATCTATCCCTGCCCTGCGTGTTTGCAGCCATGTCCCTTTCCAAGGATGAGGGGTTAAAACCGCCCCCATCCAAAGCAGTGGTCGCCGTCATCCGTTGCCACAAGAAATTCTTGTATGGTCGGCCCAAGTGCCCGTTGGGCCCTTTGCGCTGCTCCTCAGCCGACCGCCGCGGGGCCCGACTCCTCCTGTCAGGGCTCGGTGGCCCCTTAATGGGCCAGGTCTCTCTCATAAGCAGTGGGTGACCTGTCCAGACTGTCCCAGGTTATGGTTTTGACCATAAACCTTATACCGTTTCTGCTCGCTGCTCTGCCTCGCACCTTCCAGTGCCCAGCACAGCCCGTAAGAGGGTTAAAGTTCTCTCTTCCTCGTTACTACCTGAGCTCTCTCCAATCAGACAGTGGTCAGAGATAGACTGACTCTGAGCCACACAGAGATGATGGAACGCCAGCAGCAGTCCATGCCCTTATCAGGGCCATGCCCTGGATACGGCCTCTTCTGGAGACTCCCCTGTCTCTTACTTTTGGCTAGACAGGGTTGATGGTATGGGATCAGCGGTCCAAGCCATTATCCGGGCTGCTGGAGACTCCCTTCATGTTAAGGATGAGGAAGTCTCAGCCTCCCAGGAGAAGGTTTCCCTTAAATGCGGCAGCATTTGGTGTTCCCTGCACACCTTGTGGCCGCCAGGGAGTTGAAACATCCTGACAGGCTTGTGTTTCCTACCAGATGGCTTAATACTCTTGTGCTTTTCCTAAGGAATCCGTGTCAGAGTGATCGGGGGTCCCATCAGAGGACGCCCTAGTCACCCGGCTCACGTAGCCTACGGCCATCACCATCTCGGACGCAGTGGTCCTTGGTGACAGCATAGACAGGCGTCTTTCTTTGTAAGTCCGCCTTTTAGGTGGCCGGATCAGCCCTGCAACCTGCATTTGCTTCTTTGCGGGTCAACAGAGCCTGCATGGTTAAAGCAGCTACAGCGGGGGCTTTCTGCGGGAGCTTCCACGGAGGAGTTGTGGGATCTCGCTTACTAGTTTTCTGGGGCCTCGAAGTTCCCAGTGAGGCTTCGCTTGAGTCAGCCGTTTAATGGCTAGAGTGTCGGCCATTGCGGTGGCCGTTCGCTGCTCCCTGTGAATAAAATCTTGGCAGCAGATGCAGCTTGGAAGTTGTTGGTTGCGCTTACGTTCTCTGGCGTCAAGATTTTCTGGGAAGCATGTCGACAGGTTTATTTCAGAGGCCACAGGAGGCCGGGGGGTACCAAAGGGCCAGCCAGCACTGCGTCATTCACTTAAAAGCACGCCCAGTTTTCAGCCCTTTCGGACCTTTTCTTATAGGCCGGCCGCAAGGAAAATTCCCCGCTCCACGGAAGCTAAGTGCCCCTCAGCCAGACCAGCATCGTCCTGGTGGTCTTGCAGAATGCCCAAGCGCCCTTCCACCAAGTCGCAATTGGCTTGAGGGCTTGCCCCCACCCAAAAATCTGTTTCGGATGGGGGGCCATCCCCTCCAGCACCAGGGTATCTGGCAGGTTCAGGTCAACGAAGCCTGGGTTCATGAGGTCGCCTCTTCAGGACACAGGTTTCACTTCGTTCAGCACGGTTTCAGCTTTCCTCCCTGCCTGTTTTTCCGGCTCGGGCGTCATCGTTTGTTTCTGACAATCCACACCCTCCTCCTTTAGGGAGTGATTATGTCGGTCTCCGAGCCCGAGCATTTTTCAGGGTTTTTTATTCAAACTTTTTTAGGGGGATGGTGTTCGAGCACCTGACTCTCACCTTGTGGAA
Organism: Phyllomedusa bahiana; assembly: GCA_025379985.1. Classification (NCBI taxonomy): domain Eukaryota; kingdom Metazoa; phylum Chordata; class Amphibia; order Anura; family Hylidae; genus Phyllomedusa; species Phyllomedusa bahiana. The sequence goes on along the minus strand of JAODAL010022366.1, from coordinate 21,998 downwards.
AGGTGATAGAGCCTCTGGCTCTCGCCTCTCACGGGGGTCGTCAGCGCATATTTTTTCCACGGCGTGGTCCCACCTCAGGAACCCAGTCAGTGCTTTAGCTGGCTGGTCTTCCTTTTCGCCACTCACCCGTCCCCACCTGTCGCCTCCATGGCCTCTTTTACGGATTCCGGTAGCCTCGCTTCCGGGTGCAAGGTACCGAAGGGGTGATGCCGCGACGTCCGAAGACGTCGGATAAAAATCCCCATAAAGGACAGTTCAGTAGGGCCAATGTTGGACCTCAATGAGCTCAACCAGTATATGCAAGGTCCTGGTTTCCGAATGGAGTTGCTTCGGTCAGTGGTAGCCCCTCTGGAGCAGAGCGAATTTCTGTCCGCTATAGACTTCAAGGACGTTTATCTGCACGTCCCTATTTCCCAGGCCCACCAGCGGTTACTGCGTGTCGCTGTAGGCTCATGGCGCTATAAGTTCAGGCATCTTCTCATAGGTCCGGGCGCCCCTAATGGTGATCCTTTGCATCAGGGGCGTGATTTTTTGTTCCTTGTCCGGACGGCCTTCCAGGGAAGGCTCCATCTCGATGCGCCTGCCTGGACAGCATCAGGATCATCCTAGACGCCGTAGTGTGCTTCGGGTGTATAGTTAATTTCGGCAAGCTCATTCCATCACAAAGGATAGAGTTTCTGGGGATGATTCTCGACACTCAGATGTCCAGGGTGTTTCTTCCACCAGGGAAGGTCCAGCAGTTACGTTCAGACATTGCTCAACTTCAGAATCGCCCCCGATATACCCCTTCGTGCTTGCATGCAAGTTCTCGGCAGGTTGGTGGCTGCCTTCGGGCGCTGTCCTTTCGCAGTTTCTTTCTCACCCTCTGCAGCGGGTGATCCTGTCTTGGTAGGACAGGTCTCCAATGTCCCTGGGCACACCGATTCACCTGCCACGCCAGGTTCGGGTGGACCTGGGTTGATGGCTAGCCTCCCCTGCATTACATTGGGGGGATCGTTTCTGTCCCCGCAATGGCTGATCTTCACTACAGACGCCAGCGCATCAGGGTGGGGAGCCGTCCTCGGCTCCCAGATGACTCGGGGTCTGTTCCGCAGGGAATCCAGTCATCAAATCAAGATGCTGGAACTCAGAGCTATTTTCCTAGCACTCTCGCATTGATCCCCCCTCACCCGGGGGCATCCAGTTCGTATTCAGTCCGACAACAACATGGCAGTGGCCTGTCTGAATCGTCGGGGTGGCACCAGTAGCCGGGGAGATTTTCGGGAAGCTGCAAGGATTCTTCGCTGAGCACCGCGTCAGTACCGGCTTTGTCAGCGATTCTCTTTCCAGGGGTGGAAAATTGGTTGGCCGACCAACTCAGTTGAGCAACGGTCTATTCCGGGGAGTGGGCTCTTATACCAGAGGTTTTTCGCCTTCTTTGCCAGAAGTGGGGCATGCTAGATGTCGGTCCATCTTCGTCTCGCCTCAGTCACCAACTCCCGAGTTATGTGTCCAGGGCCAGGGATCCCCTGGCTCCAGCGGTAGACGCGCTGGTCCTACCTTGGGGTCGGTTTGCTCTGATCTACCTTTTCCACCCTGGCCTCTTCTTCCTTGAGGGCTCAAGCGCCTCAAGTCTGAGAGGGTGCCAGCCATTATCTTCACCCCGGATTGGCCCCGCAGGTCTTGGTACACGGGTCTCGTTGCACGATTGGCGGACGCTCCTTGACCTCCTCCTTTACGCCCAGACCTTCTTTTCACAGGGTCCTCTGTTCCACCCCACTGTACCGCGGCTGCATTTTCATGGCGTGACTGTTGATACTGCAGTCTTAATATCTCGGGGTTTGTCGGTTCTGTTATCCGGACCATGATTCAAGCATGCAGGCCTCAATCCGCCCGTATCTATCACCGTGTATGGAAGGCCTTCTCACCCCTTGGTATGCCCTACTCCAAGGGTGCTATCGGGTCTCCAGTCTGGTCTGCAGTCAGGCCTGGAGCTCGGGCTCTGCCTGCCATCCCTGTGAGGTCAGATTTCCTGCTCTCTCGAATTTGTTTCAGTGCAGGTTGGCCTCCCGCTCACAGGTTAAGACCTATTTACAGGGGGTTGCGCATTTCATAGACCTATTGAACCTTGGGATTTAAATCTTCCTTGAAGGCCATGCAGTCCTCTCCCTTTGGGCCACTACGGGAATTCCCCTACGTTTACTTTCATGGAAGGTAGCCTTCCTGAGGCCCTTCACTTTCATCTGCCACGTGTCTGAACTGGCGGCTCTATCATGCAAGTCCCCTTTCTTGGTTCTGCATAAGGACAAAGTTGTTCTGTGTCTTGTTCCTTTATGCCTCCTTACAGTGGTTTCATCGTTTTATATCACTGAGGACATAGTGCTGCCCTCTTTTTGCCCCTCGACCTCTCATCCTTGAGGGCAATCATTACACTGTTTGGAGGTGGTCAGGGCCGTTCGGATCTACCTCTCCATTACGGATCCTTTAGGTGCGCTGAGTCGCTCTTTGTCATTCCTGAGGGTCTGTACAGTGGCTTGGCGGTCTCTGAGGCCACCATTGCCAGCGGGATCCAGTCTGCAATTCCGGGAACCCCGCCCGTTTCGGGTCACTGCTCACTCCACACGAGCAGTTGGTGCTGCCTGGGCGGTTCACCATCAAGCGTCAGCTTTGCAGGTTTGCAGGGCTGCCACCTAGGCTTCGGTCCGTACTTCTAAGTTCTACCAGATTGATACCTTGGGGACACGGACCACAGTGCGAGAATTCAAGGAGGCGGGGGGCGGAGCCTGGCCTGAGATGTGAACAGACGTGCACAGCGGAGCTCCCGCTATAGATCCTGCTAGAGATCCTGCAAACGGGATGGTCGGTGAGATTCATCGCCAGAAACGGGTGCTGGAACATACCGGGAGCAATCTCGTGTGGCGGAAACGTCCCGGGGCATGACGCGGCGCACAAGAGAGGCATCTAAAATGCTGGGACAGTTGAGCCAAGATGGCGCCCAGACACCCAGGCATGCTGAGAAGCTGGACACAGCTGGAAGCTGGGGTGCACATGCCATTGATAAACTAGCCCAATATGTTCACAAGTCGCCTCACTCTGCAGATCAGCGTCACTCTGCAGGAGGAATGATCCAGGAGAGAGAGGATGATAGTGACGGTGAGTGGACAGACACGGATGGCGGCAAGGTAACTCTGGGACATACTTCAGGGGCCAGGCCCAAGCTGAGTGACGAGAAGGGAGCGGACACCTATAGCCCAGCTGTGGAGCAATCAGAACCCACCATGAGGGACCTTCTTTTAGCCATAAATACATGGAATTCCTCCATATCATCACTAAGCAATCAAATGGGAGGTCTTAAAGAAGAAGTGTCCTTTTTGCGCCACGATATTCACAAGCTGGCGGAGTGCACTTCCGAAGTTGAACACTGTGTTAGTAACCTTGAAGACAAAATGTCACCATTGCTAAAAGATAATCGCAGACATTCTCAGGATATTGATGCGCTGATGCTCAAAACAGATGACTTTGGCGCAATAACGTTCGCATTGTGGGTCTCCCGGAAAAAATGGAGGGGAACAATCCCTCTGATTTCTTTGAACGATGGCTACTTGATTTATTTGGGAAAGAACACCTCACCCCTCTATTTGCTGTGGAACGAGCACAAAGGGTCCAGGGTCGACCCCCTCCTCCTGGTGTCCCTCCGCGGTCAGTTCTCATAAAGCTGCTCCACTATAAGGACCGGGACATCATCTTGCGGAAGGCGAGGGATAAGCAAGATTTCCAAGTTGATGGCCATAAAATAGCATTTTTTCCAGATTTCTCGGCTGAGGTGCAGAGACGCAGGGTGCAATTTGCCGATATTAAAAGGCACCTGAGGAATATAAGTGTGCCTTATTCCATGCTCTATCCGGCCAAATTACGTGTGGTTGCCCATGGCCAAACTTATTTCTTTGACTCTCCTAAGGAAGCAGCGCAGTGGATGGATCATAATGAACAGTCCATGCGTCGCTGTGAAAATATCACCACTTGCGAACTGATCATATATCTGGCCATTGATTGGGAGCTATATATGGTTCACAATTCGTATCCTTTTGTTAATCACATAGCGGGGTTTAAGTTATAGTACCCTGCTGGTTGTATCTGGCATCATTTCTTGTTTGAATTGCCGCTCCTGCTCCATAAATGCTAGGGATACTAGCACCTGATGCGGGACTTGTGCAACGCTTGTGATCTGATGTTTACTGCATGTTCAGGTCTATGGAGGTTGGGCCTTGTTTGGCTAAATCTTATTCCATTGTAGGGGCAAATTGCCTATTCATGTTCATGATGTGGGGAATGTTTTTTGTGGAGGGTGGGGTCAGTGTATTTATGCTTTTCTCAATCTCAGTCAGTGTTAATATGCCTGTCAGATGTACCGTTTTGTTGTCAATGTTGAACTGATGTTCTCTCATTTACTCTTTCCAATATGGCGGATAACGTTAGGTTTATCTCCTGCAATGTGAGGGGAATGAACGATGCAACTAAGAGACATGCTCCTGCAATAATATGCCTCCAAGAAACTCACTTAACAGGAGATACGATCCAATTTGTTAACAAAGTGCAGTTCTCATATACATGTCACTCTATCTACACTAATCAATCTCACGGAGTGAGTTTGTTAGTTCATAAAAGTATTTCATTCCACTGTTTAGATGTTCATCCTGATAGTGATGGAAGATACATTTATCTTCACTGTAAGATCTATCAGGTGGCCCTTGTCTTAGCATTGGTAAACATCCCACCTCCTTATCACTGCTCAGTGCTTAAGCAAATCTTTCCATACTTTGCTAAGTTACCCAATATACCATTACTCCTATTGGGAAATTTTAATACAGTGGTGAACTTGAAGTGGGATCGGTTCCTAGAGGCTGCAGCTTCAATAGAGGTAGCTTCATTCGGTAAATTACTCTAAGAAATTTCTATGATCGATAGGTGGCGTTGTAAGCACCCTGGGGTTAAACAGTAGACCTGTCACTCAAGTACCTACTCATCGCTGTCAAGGATTAATATGGTGATTGGCAATGGTTTGAGCTATAATATGTTGGTAGATGTTGAGCACCTACAGCGCAGTCTTTCAGATCATACTCCCATCCTGGTAACTCTGAATTTAACAACCGCTATACTTCGGGGTCCCAATATATGGGAAACTCAATCCCTTCTGGCTGTCCATTATAGATGTATCCACCGTTAATGAAGCTTTAGTGGAGTATATACAGTTAAACAATGGGTCAACTGCTCAAGATGTTATATGGGATGCTCTGAAAGCATATCTCAGGGGGATATTTATACAGCAAATCCATAAACATAAGCAGAAACGTGGTTTAGTTGAGGGAGAATTGCGAGATATGGCTAAAATGCTGAACTGCGTTTTCTTGCTGAAGGGGGACCTTCTGCGCAAAGGGTGTGGCACCGGACTCAGGAAAACTTGAATTTATACTTGTTGGAGACAGCGGCAAATAAAAGGGGCTTTCAGAGGCAGAAATATTATGAGGAGGATGAACGAGCGGGTCACCTATTGGCAGTGATTTCCAGGGCACAAGGTGGCTCTTCGTATATAGCCAATCTGCAGGGTCCGGGTGGTGTAAGTTTGACGCATACTAATGATATTGTTCAAGTTATGTATAACTTTTATAAAGATTTGTATATGTCTAAGCTTTCGGTATCAGACGATTGCATTCAGGACTATCTGGCCCAAGTTAATCTCCAGAAACTGTCCGCTCAACAGCGGGAAGAATTAGAAAACCCTATACAGCTGGAGGAGATTCATCGTGCTATACACTCCTTAGCTAATGGTAAAGCACCGGGTAAACATTGGGTAGGGATGGCTTGCCAACCGAGGTGTACCGCAAGTGTGAGGATTCTTTAGGTCCGTTGTTATTAGCCACTTTTAATAGTGCAGTAGCTCAACACAGACTCCCAGACTCCATGCAGGAAGCAGTCATCATTGTTCTGCCCAAACCGGGTAAGGACCCGACTCGTCCGGAATCCTATCGGCCAATTTCCCTTCTCCCAGTATGTGGAGGAGCTACCACTCTGCCCAAATGGGAAAACAGCTGTAACGTTGCAGCTCTGAAATATGGCAAAACTGGTGGCTAATGGCATCTTGGCAGCTTCACGCTTGATTTTCCTCAATTCATAGGCAGTTATTTTGCTCCTTTTTTTTTTCAACACGCTTCTTTCGACCCTGTTGGCTATTTGCCATGAAACGCTTGATTGTTCGGTGATCATGCTTCAAAAGTTTGGCAATTTCAAGACTGCTGCATCCCTCTGCAAAACATCTCATAATTCTTGACTTTTCAGAGTCCGTAAAATCTCTCTTCTGACCCATTTTGCCAAATGAAAGGAAGTTGCCTAATAATTAAGCACACCTTATATAGGGTGTTGATGTCATTAGACCACACCCCTCCTCATTACAGAGATGCACATCACCTGATTTACTTAATTGTTAGTTGGCTTTCAAGCCTATACAGCTTGGAGTAGAACAACAAATATAAAAACGATGATGTGATCAAAATACTCTTTTGCCTAATAATTCTGCACACAGTGTATATGCTAGTTTTACTCAACAGTTCGATACGATTACAGCGATACCCAATTTGTATATTTTTATTTATGTTTTACTGCTTTTATAGAATAAAAACACTTATTCAAACAGGAAAACACGATTTTGCTTTCCCCAAAGGTAAAGCCATAACTTTAAAATTTTTGTTGTGGGAAAGTTGTAGGGGCTTTTTTTTTTGCGGGAGGAGTTGACTTTTTTATTAGAATTTTTGGGGGGGCCCAAAAATTTTTGTTCATTTTTAAAAAATCCTTTTTTTAAAGGGGGTGAAAAAATAGGGTTAGAAAAGGTGCAAGGGGTCAGGGGGGAGAGGGCGGGGGTTTTAAAGGGTTTTGTGGGTTTTCCCCGGGGGTTGTACGGGGATGTGAGACGGGAAAGGAGAGGTGGAAAGGTGGGAGAAGGGTAAAAGGTTGTGGTCAGTATGGGGGGGGGAAAGGTTTGGAAGCCCAGATGGGGCAGAGGCGGGGAAAATGGGGTCCAGTGGGTGCCCCATCTTTGTGAGGGCCCTCCAGGGGTTTCCACTGGGGGGTTTCGAAGGAAAGCAAGTAAAAGGAGTTTTTTGGAAGCAGATTTTGGGGGTGTTGTTTGGGGATGTTAAAAATCTCCCATGTTTAAATGGAGGATCCCAAGGGAAAAAAAAGGGGCCCAAGCCAGGAAAAAAAGTGATCAAAAAGGCAGTAAACGGGGCCTGGGGGTTGGTAACAACAGCGATTGGGGGTTTTGGAGGGGGGTAGATGCGGACAGATTTGCACCCCCAAAGGAGGAAAGGGGAGAAGGAAGGAAGAGGTGGAGGGGGGGAAAAAGGGAACGGTGTCAGACAGGAGGGGGGCCGGGACACCTCCCCCAAATTCCCTTTTTCCGGGGCGGGGGGTTTTAGGGGTTTAATTTCAATTTTTTGCCAAAAAGATGGGGGCAGGGAAACTGTGTCAGGGGGTTATAACCAGGTTTCCTATTTTTTTTAATATCTCTATCTTCTCTCTTCTCTCTCTCCCTTTTTTCCTCTTTTTTCCCATCAAAAACCAAAGGTTTGCAGTTTAGAATATTTAATTTACCACTTTAAAACATGTATAGAGTGTATTTCTGATTAATTTTTAAACTTAGTGTCAGTGAAAAAAAAATGTGCTTTTCTTTCAAAAATAAGTACATTTCTAAGTGACCCCACATTTTGAACGGTTTAAGTACATACTTTCAAAACTAACTATCCCCGATATAAATTCTTGGTGGGAAAAGAAAAAAAAAAATATTTTTGAAATATTGGAAAGCCTTTTTGTAAAGGGAATTTTAACACCCTTTGAGGATAAAGTGTTTTTACAGAGTGATCGGATAGGTTTGGGGGCCTTAAAGGGGCAAAGTGGCAAAATAGGTTTAACAAGATAAATGCCCAAAGGTTTTAAAAACAAAAGGGGGGGAAAAATCTATTTCATGATTACATGTTTAAAAGGAAAAAATGCTGGGTTTAAAAGTGACATGGAGAAGGGATTTGGGGTTCCCGGGGATAAATAAAATTAAAATGTAAGGGGACCCGTGTCAGGCAGCACCGCTAAGGCCCAAAAAGGTTTTGGGGGTTTTGTTTAAAAGGGGCATAGATGCACAGATGTGAAAATTATTTTTTTCCCCTTTTACAAGGGCATTGGTTTAAAAACCACATGGAATATTGTGTAGTTTTTGGGCACCAGTGCCCCAGGGGAAAAACAATTTTTGGGGGCTTGACCAAATAAAAAAGGCGGGGAACAAAAATAAAAAAAGGGCTGGGGGGACCAGTCCTTTTATTATTGCTAACCAAAAAAGATTAGCCAGATTAAAAATTATTTGTTTAAGAAAAGACGGCCCTTTTGGGGGGCATAATAAATATGTTTAAATATATTAAAGGCAAAATAAGATCTCGCTAAAGATTTATTTATACCCCGGGAAAGTATCCAGAAACAAAGGGGGGAACCCCTACCTCTTGATGAAAAGAAAAATTTCTAAATAAACAAAAGAAAGGGTTTTTTTACTATTAGAGCAAATAAGACTGGGGGAAATCTCTGCAGAGGAAATTGCCTGGTGAATTCAATTAAAAAGAGTTCAAAAAAGGGTTTGGATGGGATTTTAGGGGGCCGTAAAAATAAAAATTTTATATTTATATATAATATAAATTAAAAATGAAATAGGAATTTTGGAGAGGGGTTTTGATCAAGGGATTTATTCTGATTGCCAGATTTGGGGTCAGGAAGGGAAATTTTTTTCCTTAAAATGAGGGCAATTTTGGGTTCTACCTCATGGGGGTTTTTTCCTTCCTCTGGATCAACACTTTAAACAAAATAGGCTGAACTGGATGGATGGGTGTCTTTTTTTCCCCAAAAAACTTTTAATTTTTATGTAAATATGTAAAAAAAAAAAATGTTAAATACTTTTAAAACACAACAAAAGTACATAAACAAATCCCCAAAAATTTGGGTTTTTTTTGGCTTTTTTTTTTTAAATTTTTTGGGTGAACTGTTCAATGTTTCAGTACTATTTGCACAACTTGCTGATCGTAGCTTAATGGCAAAATTCACAACAGGTGTTTGATCACTGAATCACCCAAATAATTTGTGTTTAAACAGTCCTCCTCCTCATGCTGTTCAAATTTCCACATCATGAAACCAAGACAACACCTTCCCTTTTGATCAACGACCTCCCCATTGTGAGGCTTCACGCAGGATCTCCAAGGAAGTGGCCACTGCGTTAGAGGTGACCGTAACACGGGTTTTGCAGCATATATATAGAGAGACTGGAATAGTCAGGCAAAGAAGTGGACATCTTTTGGCTACATCTCACTCTGATGACCGCTCCATTGTTAACAATGCCCCGTGGAACCAGATGATGAATGCCACACAACTTCAGGCACACTTAAGGGAGGAGAGAGGCAACCCGTGTCATTCAATAATTTGAAACCGGGTTTTCACAGTGTGGTCTCTGCTAGTTGACACGTTATTTAGAATTGAAATTTTTAATATAGTGATGCATAAACATTAATAAAAAAAAAAAATATTGTGCAAAAGTGCTACAACATAAAAAAACAATATCAATTCAGTAGACACAGGAAGTGCCCCCATGTCTTTTGAGGGGGTTTTTCATAAAACAGCTTTTCACCATTTTTTTCCTAGGGGCTACCTAGGAAAACCCCCCTTTCATCGAGGGTTGCACCGACTTGGGATGATTTGTGAGTTGCACCCCCCTAGGGTCGCAAGGTCACAAACAGTTTCCCTTTTAACTCCTTCCACGGGGCACGGGGAGTGAGAGGATCCCTCACTCGCCCACAACCCGAGCGCGGGGAGAGATCTTTTTTGCCCTTTTTGGGTTAAAACAAAAACTAAGCCAGCCCAAATAAAAACTCCCACCAGTTCCTCGTTACTAAAAACAGGGGTCCATTACAGACTTATAAAAGGCCGGGAACCAGCCCAGGTAATGATATATTAGATACAGAGAAAAACAAACACGTGAGATCAGCGATCAAAATAGCAGGCCAAACCCGGGATTAAATTTTAAAAAATTTTAAATCCCCTTGTGAGCAAACTAGACAAACAAAAACATAGAGGTAAACTATAAGAATCGGTCAAAGGTCAATCGGATAGGGTTACAGCAGAGCAGAAAGAGTGTCTTTTTTCTTGGGTTGGGCCTTTTGCGGGCATAAAAAAGGGGTGAATGCAGCCTGCTGGTTCCGGACACTCCTGGTATGCTTGGCGTAACCCCCTTTTCCAAATGAAGATGATCCTGGGCCCAATTGGGCTTCGACTTAACCCCCTCTCATGCCCCTGGGACGGTCTACTCTCTCCTCCCTCCAGGTGGGTCCAAGTACACGGCCCAAAAACATAGGTTCTGCTCCGTTCCTGTTCCCTTTTTGGGTTTTCCCCATGCGTGGCCCCTACAAATGGGGGTTTTGACAGCTATGCGTGTGGGACTTCATATTTTAAAATATGAAACGTGGTGTGCCTGTGATGTACGGTTATTCGATAATTCCCTATGAAATCTCCACTCCATGGATGTCATCCCTTCGAAGTTTGGGGCCTGGGACCAGTAAAATTTTGCCAACTATTTAAAAAAACCCCGCAATCCTCAATAAAAAGTGAATTTGAAGTTACCAGAGCTGGGGAGGAGGGATTGACTTTTGTCATTTTCCTCACATGGGGCCATATACTTCTTTACGGCAAACATAGTCCTAATTGACTTATTTAGTGATCATATACAGTTTGTGAATCCAAGATAAAAGGATTTGCCCTATTTAGTGAGCATATCTGGTTTGTGTATTGGACATAAAAGTGTGGTATGCCACACTTTCATGTCTGATCTAAAAACATATGTTCACTAAATAGGGCAAACTTAGTACAAGACAATGCTTGCCTTATAGATAGGGTGCAAAAACATAATGTAATAAAGGCATTATAACCAGATCCGACAGAGACTCATTTGTGGTAGGGTCCCCCAATCCATATCTGGGTAGTTAAAACGCCCCCCCTGCACCACTTTTACAACCGGCAGCCCGTCACTTTTTTTAGCATTTTACCTTTTTTCTCCCCATTAGTCAGGGGTCTGAGATTACATTAGAAAATATATATTTTTTTTTTTACCTCTACTCACAAAGTTTTGGCATCCTCATAACTTTCACAAGCAGACTGAGAAAAATTAGGCAGCCACTCTTATGCTTCTTTCTGCCAATTAAAAATTAGGTCCTTGGGCGGTTATCTAAAAATGTAATATTAAAAATAAAACATTGTAATGCAAAAAAAAAGACCGGAAGGGGGGAGGTGTCTGTCTATGAAAAAATCCTGTCTGAACCAACACTCGGGAAGATATAGGTACAGGTAATGAACTGTGGAATCTTTAATGGGTAAATAAAAGGGGAAAAATAACATTTTTAAAAATCTAATAGGGTCTGCTATAGCCCCCCAAATATAACAAACCCCAGGGAAGATGTACCCTCAGCAAATAATAGGGGGCTAATCAAAGAGGTTATTATTATGGGACTTTAACTACCCAACCCAAAAAATTGGGAATCTAAACCTGACTCTCAAAAGGAAACGGGTTTTTGACAATAACTAATGATAATTTACCTTTGCCAATAGGGAAAAGGGCCCCTTCTAGACTTAATATTGACTAATAACCGACAGAGAACAAAGGTTAGGTTGGGGGCCCCCTAGGAAAAGTGCCATAATATAAAAACATTTCCTTTACCTTCAAAGATTTTTTTGTCAAGACCAAAAAAAAACACTGAATTTAGGAACTTTTTTTTATTTTTAGGGAGGCCCAAAAACCGTATTGATGGGACAAGGGTTTTAAATATGGCAAAACAATAAAAAGGGGATATTTTAAAAACATTCAGGTACCACGGAGGGGTACATCCTTATGGTAATAAAAAAATTTAAAAACGGGAAAAAACCCAATTTTGGACAACAGAGATGTAAAGGCAATAAAAAACAAAACGCGTTTCAGTACAAAAAACAGGAGGTAGTGAAGAGGCATAAGAAGCTAAAAGGGAAAAAAATAAAGTGGGGAAAATAAAGAAAAAGGAACAAAGCTGGAAGGGAAAACATATTGCTATAGAAAGTAAAACAAACCCAAAAATTTTTTTTAAAACTTATAAATAAAAAAAAATTTTTAAAACGAGAATTTTGGCCCTTTGAAAAATACTGAGGAGGACTTAGAGGAATGAGAAAAAACAAACCTATTCAACACTTTTTTTCCCCACTGTTTTTACCAAGGAGGAGAGTTCATTTTGAACAAGGATGGGGTAAACTCCAACAAAAAGTTTCTTGTCAAAAACCCAGAAGAAGTGCAGCCCGCCTTATGAAAAATAAAATAAAACAAATCCCAGGTCCAGAGGCATACACCCACGGTGCAAGGGGAGTTAAGGGTCATAATGGGCCCCTATTCTTAATATTATGGATTTTAATAGGGGGGAAATGCCCCCAAAGGTTTTGGCGCAAAAATTTGGGGGTGCCAATTTTAAAAAAGGGGGGAAAAAAAATGACCCAGGAAACTATGGGCCGGTAAGCTTAATTTTTGACCCTTTTGTAGGTAAAATGTTGAAGGTTTTCTCAGAATGCTATCCGGGAGATCTCACTGAAAATAAATGTTTAACCCATTCCAGCAGGGGTTTATAAGGATCCCCCCTTAAACAATCTCATAGCTTCTATGGGGAAAGCATTCCAGACGGAGGGGGTGGCCTGGATGTCATATTCAAGATTTTTCTAAAGCATTTGATACGGTCCCACAAAAAGGTTGGTAAATAAAAGAGAATTTTGGACGGGGAAAATGTTGCAAAGGGGTAGGAACTGGTCACTATAGAAAACAAAGGGTAGTAATTAACGGTAAAACTCAACGGGATCGCTTTATAGGGGGTACCACAAGGGGGCAGTATTTGGGGGGGATCCTCTTCAACATTTTCATTAATGATCTTACACAGGGGTTTTCACAGTAAATATCGATCTTTGCAGAAAACTAAACCTTTTAAAATAATCAACACAATAGAGGATAATGTGTTATTACAAAGGGATCCTGGTAAGTTGGGGGCCTGGGGAGGGAAATGGTATGAGGTTTAACACAGATAAATCAAGTTATGCACAGGGGGGGAAAAAATCATTACATGACTACTTTTAAATGGAAAAAAAGGGTGGGTAAAGTGACATGGAGAAGGACTTGGGAATCCTGGTGGAAGAAAAATTTTTTGTAGCAGCCCCTGTCAAACAGCAGCTTGCCAAGGCAATAGGATCAAGACATTTAAAGGGGCAAAGATGCACATGATAAAATTATTCCCCCATTATACAAGTCCTTTTAGACCACAATGGGAAAATTGGTTTTCTTTTGGGGACCAGTGCCAGAAAGGCATTTTAAGCTTAGCAATAAAGGCGGGAAATAAAAAAGGAATGAGTGGACTACAATACCCAGAAAGATTAGCAAGATTAGGTTATTTAGTTTAGAGAAAAGAACGGCTTCGGGGGCATAATAAATAGTTTAAAAACACAAAGGCAATATAGAGCCCCTCCCCAAAATTTTTTATACCCGGGCGTATCAAAAACAAGGGGGGATCCCCTACGTCTTTAGGAACGAAAGTTTCACATGAACAAGAAAGGGATTTTTACTGTAAGAGCATGAGACTATGGAATTTACTGCCAGAGGGACTTGTATGGGTTAATAACGGGTTCAAAAAAGGTTTGGATGCATTTTTGGACTAATATATAAAAAGTTATAGTGTCTGGATTCTGGAGGGGGTCATTTACCAGGGATTTTTTCCATTGCCCGATTGGGGTCGGGAAGGAATTTTTCCCTACAAGAGGGCAATTGGATTTACCCCATTGAGGGTTTTGCCCTTTTTCTGGGTCAACGCCTTTGCACAAACGGGCTGAAACTGGATGGGCGTTTGTTAAAAAAAAAATTTTTGGGGTTTTTTACTTTCTATAGCGATATGCTTTCCCCTTTCTAGCTTTGCTTTCTTTATTTTGCAACTTTATTTTTTTCCTTAAGCTTTTTTAGTGCCACTTTTCCCATCCTCCTTTTTAGTAGCTGAAAACACTTTTTTTTTGTTTTTTTTTGCCTCTTTTACACCCTGTTTATCACATTGGGTTTTTTTCCTGTTTCTAATTGTTTTTTTTACCTAAAAAGGGAATAAATAAGCCAATTACTTAGGCGTACTTGATAAAAAATGTAAAGTATGCGCTTCCCATTCCAAGCAAAATAGTTCAACACTGATCAACAACAGACGCATTTTTAAAGATATGTTTTTACCAAAACGCAGTCTGTTTCAAGATAAGCAAGAACTTTGGTTGCGCGTGCTTTCGATTCAGGGGCTGTGCAGCTTTTCCTGACCAAGGGGTAGAAAACCTTTTTTTTCTTCACTGCTATTTTTACAAAGAGTTGTGATGGCTACAATTTTATTCAAATCTTAACACAGAAATGACAGCTATCAATTTAGACGTTTCTCATATTGCCCTTTTAGCCTTTAATTTATACAAAAAGTATCAGTAGTTTTTTCACTCCATCACTAGATAAATGGGGGTAAATAAAAACAAATATAACATACCTCATTCTTATACCAGCAAACAGGTATAATATAAAGAAGAAAAAAAATAAAAATTAAAGTAAAAAGCAACAGGAAAAACATGACCTATATGGTGCATAATATTTATATCCACAAAATTCAATACTTGACTGAATAAATGCTTGATGGCCAAAAAGGGGTTTCTCACAACTTTGTTCACTTACCTCAGTCCTGTTTTTTGGTTTCTTTTTAAATTCAGGGGCGTGTTTACTGTTTCCACTAGGCTGCATTTGAAAGCCAGGTCTGAGCTATAAAAATGGCGGCAGCCTACGGGGGGGGAATCAAACAGGTCTTACTATAGCGACTGGGGACTGATGCCCCAACAGAAGGGGATATCTCAAAATTGGTAGGAAAATGTTAATAGACATATATTCCCCAAAGTGCTTTTTTTTTACAAGATTTTTAACATAAAAAGCAATGGACTTCCGTTCCCGGGCCCCACTTTAAATTTAGGGGCAGTGAGGAGCTCCGTCACCCAACTCAAAAACGGGGAATTAAACGGTCAGCGGGTGGTGAAACAAATGTCAGGGCCCGGGGCTCAGAACGTGAGGATAAAGAGGAAAAATGCGGGGAGCCCCCACCTGACCGAAGGAAGATCGGAACTGAGGGAGAAGTGTGGCACCACACTCACCTTGGGAGCCCGGGCGGGGGAGAGTTTCCCCGAGGGGGAGAGATCACCAGCAAAAGAAGGGAGTCGGGTTTCTGGTGCGGGGGCCGGGAGAAGGAAAAGACTTTTCGGGTGGGGGGAGGGGCGGGTCGCGGGGGAACACACAGCGGCATGTGAGCGGGGCAGGAAAGTTTCGCCTATACGGAGGGAGGCGGGATGGCAAATAGACTCTAATGCTAGCAATCCTAAGCTGGGTTTAACTCTTGCCCTGCAGGGCAGGGGGGCCCTAAACTCCTAAAGGGGTACAGAAAAGCAACCCCGGAATCTCCCCCATGCTAAGGGGGACGAATTCTTGAGGAAAGTTTTTTGTGAGCGGGGGCCGGCAGGAAAAATTAAGAAGGGGGGCAAGAAGAGTTTTTTGCCCCAGAACAGCAGTTTGACTTTGGCACCCTACCTAAAAGTCTTTGATTTTTTCTGCTTTGCTTGAGTCATATAGCTCGATAAAACCTGAAGGGTTAAAAAAATCCAGTTTTCTCACCAATTAAACCAAACAGATCCCCCACTAGACATTTGGGAAATTAACATATTTTTATTTGGATCTCTTCTATTTGGTGATAAAATTTGAGTCTTCTCATTCCTATCCAAAGGGCACCACCTACTGGAACAGTGAAATTACACAATTTTCCCTAGCCCCTTTTCTACTTGGTGGGGGACTTTTTCATTCTCATTCCCTTTATCCGGGAGCACCACCTACGGATACAGTTTGAAATTACACCATTTTTCCCAGTCTCTTACAATTGCGGGGGGGATAGGAAGAAGACACGGACCTTTTCCCTGCCCCCTTACCAGGAGAAAACTAGAATGGGGACGCTTGACGGTGTTTTCATGGAAAAATATTTCCCCAAACAGGGGACATCTAATAAAAACGAAGTCCAGGGAAATTTCAGGTTTTGAAACAGGGAAAAATCCCGGCCCTTCAACCCCAGTTTCGTCGGCCTCCAAACTCCAGCTTCATTTTCCTGCTCCCTTTGCAAGATGATACCTATGACATGCAAAAAAAGAGAAGGGTCACCTGATGGATTACAAAAAAACTGGCCATGGGAAATAGCCAAATTATCTTCCAGAGAACAAGCCACGGGGCCGCAGGGTCTCCTCTTCTCTCCTGCAACTCCAAGCTGATCTTAAAATGCAAGACCAGAGAATTGTGAGGCAGAAAAGGCAAATTAAAACGTTGGAAGAAAATTGAGATCCTCGATTCAAAGATTTAATGCACAAATAAACAACTATGGAGAAAGGGTAGGGGACCGGGAAAAAGGGTCAAGGAAAATAACTTAAGGATCAGGGCTTGCTTGAATCAAACCGAAAAAAAGAGCTGTTACCATATGTAAACAGAGTTTACCCGAAGCACTTAAATTTCACACTTGTGAAGGGTTAAGAAACGCACAATTGGGCCCGCCCGAAGAGGAAAGGGGGGGGGAAAGTTCCCCACGGGGCCCAAAGAAAGGCCGCGACAAGTAAAAAAAAAATTTCCCCAAATTTTCTACGACAAAACTCCCATAACCCGTCCCTTTCCCAAACAAGCCAACACCCCGGTAAATTTCTCAAGCTCCAAAATACTTGTTTTCGAGGATTTTTCAGCGGAGGTGGTTCGCAAAAAAAGCATTTTTTCCGGGATATGCACGGATCTTTACATTAAGAAAATAAGATTTGCTTGTTGTTCCCCCTACTTAAAATATATTAAGTAACAGAAACAACCCCGTATATTCTCCGGAAAAGGAAAAAAAAAACGAGAAAACTATCTACATCAAGACAATTGGCGGATAAAAGCTCTCCAAACTGTCTTTCCAAAAAGGTCAGCAGTCCCGTCTCCGCAAAAGAGACAATCACGAGACTCCGCTTTAGGAGACGGGGGGGGGGGAGTTGGGGGGCTCCAGAACGGAAAAGGGGGCAGTGCCGGCTCTCCAACAAGGAAATACTGTGGGGACTCCGCATCGCAAGTGAAAAGAAACTATATCCCTTTGCTAAATTCTCCATGGACAAGGGACTTTTTTACCAGTCCCCTTAAAAGCTTTTCTTTTCATAGAGTTGGGGGGTGGAGGTGGGGATTAAAAATTTTTTTTTTCCCTAGAAAAGGAGAGAGGGTAGAAATACCACAAGGTTGCAAATGGGTTGCTCACAAAGTTGGAAAAAAGAGAGTCCGAATTGAAGTTACAGTTTCTTTTTGCTGTTGGGTTTTTATTCGGGGTTGGGAATTCCGGGGGCCTACTAAAAAAGGAAATGGTAGTTTTACTTTCATCAGTGCATTGGTAGGGGGGAGTTCAGGCAAAAGGGTCACCCAGGGATGGGGAAAGGGGATGGGAAGTTTTTCATTAAAAGGGATAGCCAGGCATTGAAAAGGGAGGGGACAAATTAACATGAAGATTATATTTTGGAACTTTAAAGGGTTTTTAAATTCCCCTAACAAAAAGGGGTACTACGGCACTTGCAGAAACTAAAAGGGGGCCCGGGTTTTTAATTCGGGGAAAACGCACCTGAATCAAAATATGGTCAGGATGCAAGAAATGGGGGGTGGGTCCCCCAAAAATAGGAAAAAAAAGGGGGTGTCAGGGTTTCTCCTAATGAATTTCACAATGCTCTTGGTCTCCCAAATATCGTCTCGAGGGGAGGATCCTCCGGAAACTATGGACACCCCGTCAGGGGGGGTAACATATATAATGTAAAGCACCCACAACGCGGACATAAACTTCGTCCAAACATTTGGAAGGGGCTGTCATCCGGGGATAGGACCCACAAGTAAAGTACGGGGTTTTTCAAGGGGGGCTTGAATAAAAAATAGGAAAAGGGAGGGCTGAGGGGGGAGTTTTAGGGCAGAAGGGGGAAAGATTCGTTATCACGGGGGATTCGACCGGGTTGACGGTTTGTTGGAGACAGGAAATCCGAGGAAGGAATTCCCTTTCTATTCCCATCCGCAGATTCCTGGTCAAGAATAGACACTTTTTCTTGAATGAAAACAGAGGGGTAAATGTAATTCTAGTATTCAAGATTTTGTTTTTTTTCAGATCACCCCCAATTATGCTCACACCCAGGATATTCCCAAAAAGGGTACCGATATACTTTTCAATTTCCCGGGAAATTTTTCCCTACGGAAGGGTTTTTGGCTGAGAAAAGGGGGAAGGAGTTTTTTAAAAAGGGGGACATAGGGATAAACTTTTCTTATTTTGGGACACAGAAAAGGCATTCCGAGGGGGAAAATAAACTTACACAGCCATTCAAAAAGCAGCCGGGGGAACGCTTCCGGACAATGACTTCCGGTTGGGGGACAGTTACACTACCTTTCTAGGTTTTTTTGAAAGAGGATAAACAAGGTGGATACGATGAAGAAAGAGTTTTGGGGGATGGAGGGGGAAAAACGGGACAAAATATACAGTGATGCAAACCATTACTTTTTTTAAATTTTGGTAAAAATCGGGGGAAACTTTTAGCGAACAGGGCCAAAAGGGAAAAAGGGAAGGGGCAACTATAATTCGGGATCAAAGACCGCGGGGGGCCAAACCACAGACCCAAAAAAAAAATAGTTTTAAGGAGTTTTATAGGATCTAATAGGGGGGGGCACCCTACCCCGTTCCTGCCCAAACAAGCTTTTTGATGATTTGAAATTGCTGGCATTGTCAAGGAGGACTTGGGCACCTTAATGCACCCATAGACTGGAGGAGTTGATTGCAGATTAAAGGTATTCCAATAGAAAAAGGCCGAGTCGGGACCTTTACGGAGGGCTTTTACAAACTTTTAGGCCACGAAAAGGGGGTACAGGGTTTACACAAGGGGGGGAAGGTCCGGATTGTCCTAGTTCCATCGGCCGATTTCTTTAAAATTATTTTCCAAATTTTTGGCAAACTGACTGGGGGCGTGTTGCCCAAATTAGTGGGTCAAACCCCAAAAACAGTTTTCGAAAAAAGGACAGTCGAGGGGTTTTAATTCAGAACAGTATTAAACGGTTTTGGGGACTTTTTGGGGGGAAAAGGAGGGCAAAAAGGTTCCCACGATTCGCCGTGGACCCCGAAAAGGCGTTTTGACAACGTGAAATGGTCTTGGCTCTAAAAGGTCATGGCCAAAATAAATAAAAGGGGAACTTTGGGGCTTTTACTGAAGCAATTACCAACGATGGCAAATAAACTCTCCTGGTTTCCTTTAGACCCATTGGGCTACAGAAAGGGACACGGCAGGGGTGCCCGCTTTCTCCATTACATTTAAATATTGCGCTAGAGGGGGTCATTAGATATTTAATCTCTTCAAATTCTTTGAGGAAAAAAATGGAGAGAGGAGGTCAAGTTATGCTGCTTTGAGATCGGAGCTTTTCCCATTCCCAAGAGATATCTGGTAAGGTAATTCCATTTTTTTGAACAAATGGGATCCCTTATGGGATAAAAACAATATACTAAAAGCAGCTTCTTTTTTTGGGGGCAGGGGGGAGGGGACAGCAAAAAGGGAGGCCAGGAGCTCTTCCCCTTTTACATTTTGGGGATAAGAATAGGAAGAAAGAAATCTTTCTTATATCAACTAACATGGCCCCTTGATAATAAAATACTAGGGGGAGCTGAAAAGGGAGTATATTACCGTTATCATTTTTTGGTAGGGCGCAGCTGATAAAAAAGATAACTTGCTCACTTTTTTTATCCTGGCAAAATTTGCCCCTTTTCTAAACATCAGATTAAACAGGTTACAATCAATTTGTGGAAATTTCCAAGAGGGCCCAGGATTTTCCCAAAAAAGCTTTGTTTTTCCCCAAATTGGGTGGGGTTTTAAAACCCCCCAAATTAGAAGTAAATTTAGCGGCGTTGGGTCCATGTGAGGGGCGGCTAAACGGAGCAATAGTTTCTCTAACTTAACCTTGGGGGGGCGCTGGCTTGCCCGGAGAACCTGGTTTCCTCTTACATTTGGGAGTTAAGATCTTTCCTCCGCGCAAACGGAGTGGGTCCCAAGCACTTTGCACATGGAAGCATGCAGGAAACTGTTCACTTTGCCTGTACATCTCTCAAAGTATGCTCCCATTGGGGAAATTGTCCGCTTTTTGGCAGGGGGGGAAATAAGTTTTTCGGGAAAGGAGAAGTAAAAAATAAGATCTTAGGAACCTATCAATGAGAAGGTAATAGGTTCATGCCCTGGCAAGAAATGAAAAGAAAATACAGTTTCAGGGAGGGACAAGTCTTCCTATTCTGGCAATGATGGGCCCTTTTGTAAGTCTAAATAAATTTAGGGGCAGCAAAACCAGGCATATTTGATGATCTGTTAAGGGGCAGGATCGCTGTGGTTTTCCCTTTTCCTATTTACAAAGATTATGTGACAGAATGCTCGCACCAAAAAGGGTCCTGTTTTCGTTCGGGGAAAGGAGTTGAGAGACCCCCAGATACAGCAAAAAAAACAGGCGGGTGGGGGAAAATTTGAGTTTAAAAATTGACGAAAAATGGGGGGAAATGTTCTTCCCTTGGCTCCAAAGCCCTTTGCGTTTGATCTTCCATTCAGAAATGCCTTACGCATTATCTCAGGGAAGTCCCAAAGTAATCAGAAGGCCGACCTGTTTTCAAAGGCATAAAAACACGCCCAAATTAAAAATTTGGAAAATTTTTCTCTGTTTTTAAAGATGTGGGAAAGGGAGGTGTGGATGATCCTAAAAGTGCATTTTCCTTATATCCTTGGAAAAGACAACAGGACGGGAGAACTCCTGCCAAATTAAATCACAAGGGGGGACACACGTTATTACTGGTTTCTAAGAAGTGTATCCTAAACATTGGTGAAGGAAGTGTCCCGACAAAAGATAACATCCTTTTGATAAAGAGATTGCTAACTATAGATAGGGTTGAGGGAAACAAATAAGGCTCTTTGTTGAAAGTTCTTTAAAAAATGGAAGAGTTTTATAGTTAAAAATTTTTTAGATGAAGAGGAGGGGGTGATGGATCGCCTCGCCTTTGATTACAACCCAGGGAAAAATTGCTGGGTCCTTGGGGGGATAGAAGTAGGGGGTGATACGTGACCAGGGGAAAGTCTAGGGGGACTAACTATGGAAGAAAGGTTTCAAAGGGAAATTCCCCCACTTTTGGGGAGGGGGTCTTAACAATAGAATAATCCTTGAAAAGGAAAGAGTGGGTTTTATAAATTTTTTTTTTTTTTGGGGGGACAGAATTTCCCTTCCGGGGTTTTTGGTGGAGGAGGGGGGGGCTTTATAGGGGTCGTTTAAAATTGGCTCTTTTTTTATTTTTTTTTTTTGTGTTATATAATTAAATGAAAGGTAAAAATTTTAAAGGAGCATTTAACTGTTAATTTGAAGTATTATTTGTATTTTCATGGGATTTTTTGTAAGGAAAAACATTTTTTTTCAAAAAAATCATCGTTAAAAAAAAAAAAAAGCAATCGTTGTAGTGAACAACCCTTTTAATTACAAAAAAATGGGGATCACAGATTGTAAACATTATCACACATCATATCTTCCTGAGCCACTAATAAATAAAGTATCCATATAAAGTCAGGAAAAATTTTTGCAAAAAAAAGACAATCAAAATATGCAAAACATTATACGTGCCTTGCGAAATTTTTCGGGGCCCCTGAACTTTTTAAAATTTTTCCACTTTCAGGCTTTAAACTAAGATATAAAAAATTTTTTTTTTTTTTGTGAAAATCCCAAAAAGTGGGACACAATTTGAAGTGGAACGAGATTTTTTGGATATTTTTAAACTTTTGGAAAAAAATAAAAAACTGATAAGTGGTGCGTC
>JAODAL010022365.1:0-64885 GCA_025379985.1 Phyllomedusa bahiana | reverse complement strand
CTTATATAAAAAGTGATTTAAAAGATAAACACTGAATATTGTTTTAAGCGCCCTCTATTGGGTTTCTCTAAAATACAGTAAAAATGCTGCCTCCCCTATTGGTTCCTCTGAAAACATATAAAAGCGTTAGCACATATAAAACCTGAATTCCTTTATTAATGATCCTGTTTTTGGCAACTATAAGCTCACAAGGGGCGCTATGGCCTCAGGGGAGCGCGCTTGATTGACGGCTCGGCTCGCTAGAGAGGTCGCGCTGATCTCGCCGCAGCAGAAGCCGCATTGAATTGCATTTTTTCAGAATTACATTCTCCCGTCAGTCAGAAATGAGGCGCCGCGTGTGTGCGCCGCCCGCAGCAGCAGCAGCCGCAGTGTGAGACTCGCCGATCCGTCACTGCTCGTGTGATGCCAGGCCGGGCTCGCAGCAAGCTCTCTGGCGCGCTCATCCAAAATCTGCAGAACCTCCTTTATCCTTGGTTGAATTGTGAAGGGTGCAGCGGGTGTCCAGCGCACGGCCCGCCGCTCCGCGCAGCTCACCTCCAGCATGGCCGCTCCATCTATTATGGTCGTCTTCTGAGCTTGGTTCTTTGCAGTTGCTGACGCGTTTCGTGCAGCAGATGTTGACCTGTCCCCTCTTGTTTTTTCAGCCACCCTTCTGATGAAGCAAGCGTGGCCGCAGACTCCTTCTTCATCCTGTGCTACCGAGGGCACGTTCCACCTTCCTGTCGATTCCGGGACGGAGAACAGGACTTATCAAGCGTCCTCTGCTGCATTCAGTAAATACTTCATCTTGCCCCCTTATTTCCCACATCATTGGCGTTGCACCATCAGCCACCCCGTTGCCTGCACTGCCGCCCTCCCCTTTGCTCAGCTGCACCAATAGCTCTCTTCATCCTTGGTTTGTGAATAGATTGCAAGAACCAGGCCTGCACAACATAAGGATTTCATGGTGGCCCATAAATGGGGCAGTATATTTACTATTTTGCCATAGGCAAACTTAAACTCTAAACAGTTCTCCCAAACTTTTAAAGCACTAAAACTTAACTTTTTATTATGTATAACACTAAACCTTTATACACACTATTTAAAAACCTGATTTCTAACCTCTCAATTTGTCCCTTTCTAATTGTGAAGGAATAACTCCATTTCTATTATCAAGTCCGGTGGAACATCACCTATTATATCAGCAGGGAAACCCTATATAATACAGCGATTTGGCTAACTCCAAAAGGAGTCCAAAAACATCTTACTTGGGGCCCTCATCCCTAAAAACTATGGGCATGAAGCATATAAGGTTTTGTCTGTCCCCTGATGAAGCAGTTTAGCTGGTGAAACATGTTGGGGAGGTCAGCATGACTTTTAATTTTGTGAATTTTCCTACCTCTTTTCTTTTCCCGCTGCAGAGGGGGCTCACAAGGAAACCTTATATGTTTCATGCCCATCAGAAATTAAAGGGAATGACGGGCCCCAAATAAGGGTGTTTTTGGATCCCCTTTTGAGTTTTGCCAAAAAACCTTAAAATAAGGGTTTCCCTGCTGTATAATAGGTGATGTTCCACCAGACTTGGTAAATAAAAAGGGTTATTCCTTCACAATTAGAAAGGGACAAATTGAGAGGTTAGAAATCAGGTTTTTAAATAGTGTGTATAGAGGTTAGGTTTAAAATACATAAAAGTTACGTTTTAGTGCTTTATAGATTGAGAAAGGATAGATTTTTAAGTTTGCCTATGGAAAAAAAGTAAAGTCTTTTAAAAAGTCACTCTTTTTTTCCCTTTTGGGTTTAGTTTCCCTTTTTTTTTTTGGGGACTAAAAATTTGGGGGGCGGCTCATTTTAAACCCCACCCCCATAATGGGCCAATGGCCACCTTTTTGGGGGCCACTCCCGCTTTTGGGTCCCCGGGCAGTTTTTCCCTCCCAAAACCTCCCAATTTGGGTGTGGGTCTGGTATAAAAAACAAACCCCACCCAAAACGCTACAGAAAGGAGGGGAAGCAGGGTTTTAGTTGGGATCAGCAAAACTTTTTTTTTGGGGTTTTTTAAAGCCACTTCAGTGAAAAAGGGAAAACTATTTTAAATCCACCCTTTTTCCTTTCCAAAATTTTGTTATTTTTTTTCCAAATTTTTTAAAAATTTCGGGCAATAACGAAAAAGCAGCCCCACTCACGCATTTCAGGCTTTAATTTATTCTCTTGTTTTACTGCCCGGGTAGTTTTGGAAAACCCCCGTGAGCAAAACTGCTGGTCCTGTCTACTGCAGATTCTAATATATGGAATAAATACTGCGTTTTAGGAGGACGCTGGATAAAATCGTTTCTTTTGGGGTTTGAACCCCGGGAACCCCTAAAATTTAAAATTTTTAGTTTAAGAACCCCTTTTTTCCCCAAAAGCGTCCCCCAAAAAATTGGTAGAAATTTATTCCCCCATTTTCCCAGGGGTTAAACATATAGTTAAAATATTTTAGGGGTTTTGAAAAAAGTGTTCCATAAATTTTCCCTTATTAAAATCTCCCATTGGGACAAAAACAGCATTTTTGCTGCCCGCTTTTCAGATTTTGGGTCAGCCCAGGGCAAACCTTTAAGGGCTTTCCCACTCCCAAAAATTGCGCCCCCCCCCAGGGGATTTGCTTGTCCGTTTTTTTTGGCGTTTAAAAAAATTTTAGGGAATTTTAAAATATACGTTTTTGGACAAACGCGGAAAAAAAGGGTTTTTCTTCTCCTGCAACAACACGGGGGCTCCCAAACTTTCGTGGATCCTCCTGAACGGGGGAGCTACATTTTCGTTTTTTGATGATGTTCAGCTAAAGGGTTTGGGTTAGATTTGGGGGTAAACGTCATTGCCTGTTTAAAAACCCTAAAAACCGTTTCTGAGGCACAAAAAAACATATCTCGGGGGTTTGGGGTTTAAAAAAATTTGCTAAAATAAAAAATTCTTTTAAAGGGTTTAAATTTTTGGTTTTGTACCCCCTTTTTCCATCTCTTTTTTGGGGGGGGGGTAAAAGTAGTGTTTTTTCCCCCCCCCCCAAACCCCTTAACAAATCCCAAAAAAACCCCCCCAACAAAACCCCACACCACCCCACACACCCCAACAAAAACCACACCCCACAAAACAAACCACACCCCCCAACATAAAAACCACACCCCCACTTTCACCAAACCCCCCACCACCACACCCCCCCACACACACCATACCTCACACACCCCACAAAAAAAACACCCACACACCCCCACCATCCCAAAACCCCCCCTACACAAAACCACACACACACACCCACAACCCCCCCCCCACACCCCCCACACACCCCCCCCCCCACCCCCCAAAAACCCCCCACCCCCACACCAAAACCCCCCCCCCAAAAAACCCCACCAAACCCCCCACACCCCCCACAACCCCACCAACCCCCCACATCCACCCCCACCCCCCCCCCACACACCACACCCCCCCACACAACCACACAACACACCCATCCCCACACCCCACACACACCCCCACACCCCCCAAACAAAAACCACACCCCCACACAACCCCACACCACAACAAAACCCATACAAAAAAACCCCAAAACCCCAAAACACAAACCACACCCCCCACCCCACCCCCCCCAACCCCCCCACCCACCCACCCCCCCACACACCCCCAAACCCCAACAAAACCCCACAAACCCCCCCAAAACACCCCCACCCCCATACACACCACCCCCACCCCACCCATACACACACACCCCACAAACACCCCCAAACAACAACCATACACCCCCCCCCAATACAAAACCCCCCAAAAACCCCATACCCACACCACACCCCCCCACAAACAAAAAACCCCAACCCCCCCAACACACCTTTTAAAAAACACCCCCACACACCGTACAAAACCCGGGGCCACACACCCCCGAAACCCCACCCCACACCAACCTTTTAACCCCCCCACACCCCACCTATACACACACACACCAAAACCCCACAACACACACACCAACACCCCCCCAAAACACCCCGCCCCACACCCACACCCCCACCAACCACCCCCAAAAACCCCACACACCAAAAAAAACCCCCCAAAACGCCCCCCCACACACCCCATCACACACCAAAAACCCCAACCATTTCCCCATACCCCCACCCCCCAAAAAACCCAAACACCCCACCCCCACAAAAACCAAAACCCCCAAACCACCCCACACAACATACACACACCTTTTACCCACACCACCCCCACCCCCCCAACCCCCCAAACACACCCACCCCCCCCCAAAAAACAACACCCAACACCCCCAAACAAAAACCAAAAACCCCACCCCACCAAAACCATAAACACCCCACACCCCCCCCTTTAAACCCCCCCACACCCCACCATACACCCCCCCACAAAACCCCCCAAACACACCCCCCAATACACCCCCCTACACCCACCCAACACACCCCACACCCCACCACACAAAACCCCCCCACAACACCACATACACCCCCCACACCCCCACCATAACCCCACCCCAAACCACACACCATACACAAAACCAACACACCCCCCCCACCCCCCACACACACCCCCACACAAAAACCAAAACCCCACACCCCAACACCCCATAAAAGACACCACCCCCCACCCCAAATAAAAACACCCACACACGCCCCACCCCACACACCCCCAAACATCCCCACAACACCCCCCCCACCACAAAACACCCACACCCCCCATAAAGGGACACCCCCCCAAAAAAACCCAACACCCCAAAAACCACAAAACACACACCCCTACAAGGCACACACCTTTTACACCAAACCCACACCCCCCTTTTTTCTGGGGAAGCTACAGCTTTAGGGGTTTTTATGTAGCAAAATTTTTGAAAAAACAATTTTAATTTTGCCCTTTTTACGGGCTTGCTTTTTGCCCCCATTTTAGTGGTGGCTGAGGACTAACAGAATTGTATTATTTAGCTTTTATGTTTTAAAAAAGGGGATTTTGGATCTTTTTTAATTCGAAAAACAAAAACCCCGGGACCTTTTTAGATTAAAGGGAGGTTGTCTCACTTTTAGTCAAGGGGACGGCAAATGGCCCAAAAATTCACAGGGGGGGATTTCCCAAAACCCCCCTCTATGTTCAAAAATGGAGAGGTTTCGGGGCTCATTTATTAGAAAGGTCGGAAACCCACCCGGAAAACCCGCCCCCTTTACCACCCCGTGAGGGGGCCCTATGGGAAAAAACTCGGGGGAGGGCCCTTTTTTTTGCCCTGCGGGAAGAGCCCCAAAACCACCTCTCTATTTTTCACAAAAGCAAAAGGTTTGGGGCTTGTTTAGGAGAAAAGGCCCCAGTTTCCCCCACCTCGGGAAACCCCCGAAAACCTATGGGGAAAAGGGGTTTGGGCCCTATCCCAGTTTTTGGCTACCCATTTTTCTTTACTGAGAAACCCCTTTAAATAAATCGGCATAGAAGTTAGGTCAGTATAAGAAGATACAGAAGATTTATAATTCTTGATTTCTTCTCTCCTTTCGTAGGGTACACCGCGGGCACCCCTTAAAAAATTTCCCCCCCTGCCCAGATTTAACAGCGCCCCCCCCCCACCCCCTATCGCCTTTCCCCAAAAACCCTTTAAACCAAAACCCAGGGGAAAAAACCCCATCAAAAAAGTGCCTACCCAAAAGCAAAAACTTATAGCCCAGGAAAAAGCCCAAAGGGACGGGGGGGCCCATTGTGCCCACGTTTTTTTCCCAAGGGGCTTTTCTTTTTTCCGCAGGGGTCCCACCCCGGCCCCCCCCTTCTTCGGCCCCGATTGATCTTAAAACTTTTGGGATCTAAAAAAGTTCTTCTCCCAAATTTTTATGTGAACTCTGGAATAACCTGGATTTCTCCAAGGGTTTTTACAAATTTAAAATTTGGGTTTTTGGTTTTGTACCCTGGGGGGACAGGTTTTGACTCACAAGGGAAAGGGTTTTTCCCTTAGTAACCTATCCGGGAAAACCCTCCAGAGGCAGGGAAAAAAAGCGTATAAAAGGCGCGATTTGCAGTGCGGAGGGGGTTTTCCCAAAAACGCATTTCTCTATCAAATTGTGCGGGCCAGAAAATGCAAACGCTTTGTTTTTTTGTTATGGTTTTTTTAGGGTTTTTTGCCTCCCTTACAGTTTTGCGAAACCCCAACTGCAAAGGGGTATGTTCCACCCCCCGTCTTGGTCCGTGGTTAAAACGTACGCTTTTTGTGTTTGTAAATTGAAGGCCCCAGACGCGAAATTTCAAAAACAATGGGCCCAGGGGTTTTTTAAACACTCCCGGGAAAAGGGGGAAAAAAAAAATTGACTTGTGTTTTTTTGGGGACTAAAATCCAAAAGGACGGATCGGCCCAAGGAAGCATGAAAAACCACGCCCGGGGGATCATTTGGGTGTGAAAAAAACCCCCCCCCCCCCCCCCCCCCGACCCCCCCCCCCCCCCCCCCCCCCCCCCCCCCCGTTTTTTTCTCATTGCCGGTATTTGTTAAACACACTGCTCATTGTTTAATGGGGCCGTCTGGACCCGGGTTGAAAAAAAAGGATTTTCACAGGGACAAAAAGACGCCGTTTTAAAACATACCCTGGACACCCCTTTAGATCGGGAAACAGAAGAGCAGGGTCCGCATGGCTGCTGACTGCACCGCATCCACGCCATTTATGCAGTGTCTGACACAATTCCCCCCACCACTTCCACCCTTGCTGGCTCACTCTCTGGTTGGTTGGCTGGCGTGCTCACTCTCTGGTTGGCTGGCTGGCGTGCTCGCTCTCTGGCTGGCGTGCTCGCTCTCTGGTTGGCTGGCGTGCTCGCTCTCTGGCTGGTTGCCTGGCGTGCTCGCTCTCTGGCTGGTGGCCTGGCGTGCTCGCTCTCTGGCTGGTTGACTGGCCTGGCTGGTTGGCTGGCGTGCTCGCTCTCTGGCTGGTTGGCTGGCGTACTCGCTCTCTGGTTGGTTGGCTGGCGTGCTCGCTCTCTGGTTGGTTGGTTGGCTGGCGTGCTCCCTCTCTGGTTGGTTGGTTGGCTGGCGTGCTCACTCTCTGGCTGGTTGGCTGGCTGGCGTACTCGCTCTCTGGTTGGTTGGTTGGCTGGCATGCTCCCTCTCTGGTTGGTTGGTTGGCTGGCGTGCTCCCTCTCTGGTTGGTTGGTTGGCTGGCTCTGGTTGGTTGGTTGGCTGGTGGCTGGCTCTGGTTGGCTGGCTGGCTGGCTCTGGTTGGCTGGCTTGCTGGCTCTGGTTGGCTGGCTGGCTGGCTCTGGTTGGCTGGCTTGCTGGCTCTGGTTGGCTGGCTGGCTGGCTCTGGTTGGCTGGCTAGCTTGCTTGCTCTCTGGTTGGCTGGCTGTGCTTGCTCTCTGGCTGGCTGGCTGACTTGCTCTCTGGCTGGTTAGTTGGCTGGCAGGCTCGCTCTCTGGCTGGTTGGTTGGCTGGAGTGCTCGCTCTCTGGCTGGTTGGCTGGAGTGCTCGCTCTCTGGCTGGTTGGCTGGAGTGCTCGCTCTCTGGCTGGTTGGCTGGCATGCTCGCTTTCTGGCTGGTTGGATGGCTGCCGAGCTCGCTCTCTGGATGAATGGCTGGCGAGCTCGCTCTCTGGTTGATTGGCTGGCGAGCTCGCTCTCTGGCTGGTTGGTTGGCTGATGCTCTCTCTCTGGCTGGTTGGCTGGAGTGCTCGCTCTCTGGCTGGTTGGTTGGCTGGAGTGCTCGCTCCCCTGGCTGGTTGGTTGGCTGGCTGGGTGGCTGGCTCTGGCTGGTTGGCTGGCTGGAGTGCTCGCTCTCTGGCTGGTTGGTTGGCTGGCATGCTCGCTTTCTGGCTGGTTGGTTGGCGTGAGAGCTCTCTCTCTGGCTGGTTGGTTGGCTGGCATGCTCGCTGTCTGGCTGGTTGGTTGGCTGACGTGCTCGCTCTCTGGATGGTTGGCTGGCGTGCTCGCTCTCTGGCTGGTTGGTTGGCTGGCGTACTCGCTCTCTGGCTGGTTGGTTGGCTGGCGTACTCGCTCTCTGGCTGGTTGGCTGGCGCGCTCTCTCTCTGGCTGGTTGGCTGGAGTGCTCTCTCTGGCTGGTTGGCTGGAGTGCTCGCTCTCTGGCTGGTTGGCTGGAGTGCTCGCTCTCTGGCTGGTTGTTTGGCTGGAGAGCTCCCTCTCTGGATGGTTGGTTGGCTCGCATGCTCGCTTGCTGGCTGGGGGGATGGCTGACGTGCTCGCTCTCTGGTTGGTTGGCTGGCGTGCTCGCTCTCTGGTTGGTTGGCTGGCATGCTCGCTCTCTGGTTGGTTGGCTGGCGTGCTCGCTCTCTGGTTGGTTGGCTGGCTTGCTTGCTCTCTGACTGGTTGGCTGGCGTGCTCGCTCTCGGGCGGGTTGGCTGGCGTGCTCGCTCTCTGGCTGGTTGTGGCTGGAGTGCTCGCTCTCTGGCTGGTTGGTTGGCTGGAGTGCTCGCTCTCTGGCTGGTTGGTTGGCTGGAGTGCTCGCTCTCTGGCTGGTTGGTTGGCGGGAAATTTGCTCGCTCTCTGCTGTTGGTTGGCTGGAGTGCTCGCTCTCTGGCTGGTTGGTTGGCTGGAGTGCTCGCTCTCTGGCTGGTTGGTTGGCTGGTGTGCTCGCTCTCGGGCTGGTTGGTTGGCTGGAGTGCTCGCTCTCTGCTGGTTGGTTGGCTGGAGTGCTCGCTCTCTGGCTGGTGGTTGGCTGGAGTGCTCGCTCTCTGGCTGGTTGGTTGGCTGGAGTGCTCGCTCTCTGGCTGGTTGGTTGGCTGGCGTGCTCGCTTTCTGGCTGGTTGGTTGGCTGGAGTGCTCGCTCTCTGGCTGTTGGCTGGAGTGCTCGCTTTCTGGCTGGTTGGTTGGCTGGCGTGCTCGCTCTCTGACTGGTTGGCTGGCGTCCTCGCTCTCTGGCTGGTTGGTTGGCTGGCATACTCGCTCTCTGGCTGTTTGGCTGGCGTACTCGCTCTCTGGCTGGTTGGCTAGCTCGCTGGCGTACTCGCTCTCTGGCTGGTTGGCTGGCATACTCACTCTCTGGCTGGTTGGCTGGCATACTCGCTCTCTGGCTGGTTGGCTGGCATACTCACTCTCTGGCTGGTTGGCTGGCGTGCTCGCTCTCTGGTTGGCTAGCTCGCTGGCGTACTCGCTCTGGCTGGTTGGCTAGCTCGCTGGCGTACTCGCTCTCTGGCTGGTTGGCTGGCGTACTCGCTCTCTGGCTGGCGTGCTCGCTCTCTGGCTGGCTTACTCGCTCTCTGGCTGGCGTGCTCGCTCTCTGGCTGGTTGGCTGGCGTGCTCGCTCTCTGGCTGGTTGGCTGGCGTGCTCGCTCTCTGGCTGGTTGGCTGGCGTCCTCGCTCTCTGGCTGGTTGGCTGCCGCCCTCGCTCTCTGGCTGGTTGGCTGGCGTGCTCGCTCTCTGGCCGGCTGACGTGCTCGCTCTCTGGCTGGTCGGCTGGCGTGCTCGCTCTCTGGCTGGTTAGCTAGTTCGCTGGCGTAATCGCTCTCTGGCTGGTTGGCTGGCGTGCTTGCTCTCTGGCTGGTTGGCTGGCGTGCTCGCTCTCTGGCTGGCTGGTTGGCGTGCTCGCTCTCTGGCTGGTCGGCTGGCTCCTCGCTCTCTGGCTGGTTCGCTGGCGTCCTCGCTCCCCTGGCTGTCGCTGGCTCCTCGCTCTCTGGCTGGTCGGCCTGGCGTCCACGCTCTCTGTTGGATGCGGGCGTGCTCGCTCTCTGCCTGGTCGGCCTGGCGTGCTCGCTCTCTGGCTGGTTGGCGTGCTCGCTCTCTGGCTGGTTGGCTGGCGTGCTCGCTCTCTGGCTGGTCGGCTGGCGTACTCGCTCTCTGGCTGGTTGGCTGGCTTACTCGCTCTCTGGCTGGCGTGCTCGCTCTCTGGCTGGTTGGCTGCCGTGCTCGCTCTCTGGCTGGTTGGCTGACGTGCTCGCTCTCTGGCTGGTCGGCCTGGCGTACTCGCTCTCTGGCTGTTGGCTGGCGTGCCTCGCTCTCTGGGCTGGTCGGCTGGCTGCTCGCTCTCTGGCTGGTTAGCTAGTTCGCTGCGTACTCGCTCTCTGGGTGGTTGGCTGGCGTGCTCGCTCTCTGGCTGGCTGGCTGGCGTGCTCGCTCTCTGGTCGGCTGTCGTGCTCGCTCTCTGGCTGGTTGGCTGACGTGCTCGCTCTCTGGCTGGTTGCTGGCGTGCTCGCCCCCTGTCGCTGACTGCTCGCCTCTCTGGCTGGTCGGCTGACTGCCCTCCTCTGCTGGTTGGCTGACGTGCTCGCTCTCTGCTGGTTTGGCTGGCGTGCTCGCTCTCTGGCTGGTTAGCTTGTTCGCTGGCGTCCTCGCTCTCTGGCTGGTTGGCTGGCGTGCTCGCTCTCTGGCTGGTCGGCTGGCGTACTCGCTCTCTGGCTGGCTGGTTGGCTGGCGTGCTCGCTCTCTGGCTGGTTGGCTGGCGTGCTCTCTCTCTGGCTGGTTGGCTGACGTGCTCGCTCTCTGGCTGGTTGGCTGACGTGCTCGCTCTCTGGCTGGTTGGCTGGCGTACTCGCTCTCTGGCTGGTTGGCTGGCGTGCTCGCTCTCTGTCTGGTCGGCTGGCGTGCTCTCTCTCTGGCTGGTTTGCTTGTTCGCTGGCGTACTCGCTCTCTGGCTGGTCGGCTGACGTGCTCGCTCTCTGGCTGTTGGCTACGTGCTCGCTCTCTGGCTGTTGGCTGACGTGCTCGCTCTCTGGCTGGTTGGCTGGAGTGCTCGCTCTCTGACTGGTTGGCTGGCGTGCTCGCTCTCTGGCTGGTTGCCTGGCGTGCTCGCTCTCTGGCTGGTTGCCTGGCGTGCTCGCTCTCTGGCGGGTGACTGGCGGGCTGGCTCTCTGGCTGGTTGACTGCGTGCTCGCTCTCTGCTGGTTGGCTGGCGTGCTCGCTCTCTGGTTGGCTGGCGTGCTCGCTCTCTGGTTGGCTGGCGTGCTCGCTCTCTGGTCGGCTGGCGTGCTCGCTCTCTGGCTGGCTGGCGTGCTTGCTCTCTGGCTGGCGTGCTCGCTCTCTGGCTGGTTGGTTGGCTGGAGTGCTCGCTCTCTGGCTGGTTGGTTGGCTGGAGTGCTCGCTCTCTGGCTGGTTGGTTGGCTGGAGTGCTCGCTCTCTGGCTGGTTGGCTGGAGTGCTCGCTCTCTGGCTGGTTGGTTGGCTGGAGTGCTCGCTCTCTGGCTGGTTGGTTGGCTGAGTGCTCGCTCTCTGGCTGGGTGGTTGGCTGGCGTGCTCGCTCTCTGGTTGGCTGGCGTGCTTGCTCTCTGGCTGGCGTGCTCGCTCTCTGGCTGGTTGGTTGGCTGATGTTCGCTCTCTGGCTGGTTGGTTGGGCTGGAGTGCTGGCTGTCTGGCTTGTTGGCTGGCGTTCTCGCTCTCTGGCTGGTTGGCTGCGTGCTTCTCTCTGGCTGGTTGGCTGGCGTGCTCGCTCTCTGGCTGGCTGGTTGGCGTCCTCGCTCTCTGGCTGGTCGGCTGGCGTCCTCGCTCTCTGGCTGGTCGGCTGGCGTGCTCGCTCTCTGGCTGGTCGGCTGGCGTCCTCGCTCTCTGGCTGGTTGGCTGGCGTCCTCGCTCTCTGGCTGGTTGGCTGGCGTCCTCGCTCTCTGGCTGGTTGGCTGGCGTCCTCGCTCTCTGTTGGTTGGCGGGCTCCTCACTCTCTGGCTGGTCGGCTGGCGTGCTCGCTCTCTGGCTGGTTGGCGTGCTCGCTCTCTGGCTGGTCGGCTGGCGTGCTCGCTCTCTGGCTGGTTAGCTAGTTCGCTGGTACTCGCTCTCTGGTTGGTTGGTTGGATGGCGTGCTCCCTCTCTGGTTGGTTGGTCGGCTGGCGTGCTCGCTCTCTGGCTGGCTGGTTGGCTGGCGTGCTCGCTCTCTGGCTGGCTGGGTGGCTGACGAGCTCGATCTCTGGCTGGTCGGCTGGCGTCAACGATCTCTGGCTGGTTGGCTGGCGTCCTCGCTCTCTGGCTGGTTGGTCGGCTGGCGTGCTCGCTCTCTGGCTGGCTGGTTGGCGTGCTCGCTCTCTGGCTGGCGTGCTCGCTCTCTGGCTGGTCGGCTGGCGTCCTCGCTCTCTGGCTGGTCGGCTGGCGTCCTCGCTCTCTGGCTCGGAGGCTGGCGACGTAGCTCTCTGGCTGGTCGGCGGGCGTCGTCGCTCTCTGGCTGGTCGGCCTGCGTCCTCGCTCTCTGGCTGGTCGGCTGGCGTCCTCGCTCTCTGGTTGGTTGGCTGGCGTCCTCGCTCTCTGGCTGGTCGGCTGGCGTCCTCGCTCTCTGGCTGGTCGGCTGGCGTCCTCGCTCTCTGGATGGATGGCTGGCGTGCTCGCTCTCTGGCTGGTTGGCTGGCGTGCTCGCTCTCTGGCGGGTTGGCTGGCATGCTCGCTCTCTGGTTGGCTGGCTGGCTGGCGTGCTTGCTCTCTGGCTGGTTGGCTGGCGTGCTCGCTCTCTGGCTGGTTGGCTGGCGAGCTCGCTCTCTGGCTTGTTGGCTGGCGTGCTCGCTCTCTGGCTGGCTGGCTGGCGTGCTCGCTCTCTGGCTGGTTGGCTGGCGTACTCGCTCTCTGGCTGGTTGGCTAGCTCGCTGCCGTACTCGCTCTCTGGCTGGTTGGCTGGCGTACTCGCTCTCTGGCTGGTTGGCGTGCTCGCTCTCTGGCTGGTTGGCTGGCGTACTCGCTCTCTGGCTGGTTGGCTGGTGTACTCGCTCTCTGGCTGGCTGGCTGGCGTGCTCGCTCTCTGTCCGGCTGGCTGGCGTGCTCGCTCTCTGGTTGGCTGGCGTGCTCGCTCTCTGGTTGGCTGGGGTGCTCGCTGTCTGGTCGGCTGGCTGGCGTGCTCGCTGGCTGGGCGGCTGGCGTGCTCGCTCTCTGGCTGGCTGGCTGGCGTGCTCGCTCTCTGGCTGGCGTGCTCGCTCTCTGGCTGGTTGGCTGACGTGCTCGTTCTCTGGCTGGTTGGCTGACGTGCTCGCTGTCTGGTCGGCTGGCTGGCGTGCTCGCTCTCTGGCTGGCGTGCTCGCTGTCTGGTCGGCTGGCTGGCGTGCTGGCTCTCTGGTTGGCTGGCGTGCTCGCTCTCTGGTTGGCTGGCTTGCTGGCTGTCTGGCTGGCTTGCTGGCTCTCTGGCTGGCTTGCTCGCTCTCTGGCTGGCGTGCTCGCTCTCTGGCTGGCTGGCGTGCTCGCTCTCTGGCTGGTTGGCTGGCTGGCGTGCTCGCTCTCTGGCTGGCGTGCTCGCTCTCTGGTTGGCTGGCTGGGTTGCTCGCTCTCTGGCTGTCTTGATCGCTCTCTGGTTGGCTGTCGTGCTCGCTGTCTGGTTGGCTGGCGTGCTCGCTCTCTGGTTGGCTGGCGTCCTCACTCTCTCTTTGGATGGTGTGCTCGCTCTCTGGTTGGCTGGCATGCTCGCTCTCTGGCTGGCGTGCTCGCTCTCTGGTTGGCTGGCGGGCTTGCTCTCTGGCTGGCGTGCTCGCTGTCTGGTCGGCTGGCTGGCGTGCTCGCTCTTTGGTTGGCTGGCGGGCTTGCTCTCTGGCTGGCGTGCTGTTTCTCCTGGCGGGGCGTGCTTCTCTCTGGCTGGCGGGGCTTCGCTCTCTGGCGGCGTGCTCGCTGTCTGGGTCGGCGGGTTTGGCGTGCTTGCTCTCTGCTGGGCTGTTCCGGCTGCTGTTCTGTCGGCTGGCTGGCGTGCTTGCTCTCTGGCTGGCGTGCTTGCTCTCTGGCTGGCGTGCTTGCTCTCTGGCTGGCGTGCTCGCTGTCTGGTTGGCTGGCGTGCTCGCTTCTGGCTGGCGTGCTCGCTCTCTGGTCGGCTGGCTCTCGAGCTCGCCTGCTCACAGTGTCTGTTCTGCTCCCTTTTCTTTCTTACAATAATCACATGAAACTCTTTATAGTCGCTTACGGATACCAATATCCTGCTCTGTTGTGATACATTAAGCGCCACCTACTGTCTACCATAAGCACTGCACACCATAGATATATATAGAGCGTAGACTTGCAGAGTAATTAGCAGCCGTCTGCATGTAAATCCAGATCAGCTCCTGCATGTAATTAAAAAAATAAAATAATCCATGAACATATAGGAGAGGCGTGGGTGGAGGGGATATTGCCTTCCATCTTATGGCCTGGGTAAGCTTGGTGTCTCATGGACTGCTCTGATAAGTAATAGGAGTCCGGGCCGTAGCGCTGTTGAAAGTATCCACTTGCCAGAGCGTACTTTCAACAGAAGGTGTATTGCTGCTAAATCAGGTAACAAATAGGCATTACTAAGTCTTGCACTATGACTGGGAGTAGAGCCCAACCATGTGCTCATCTGCAGAAAGCTGTTTTGGGGTCTATCCCTTTGTCAGTGCAGAGTAGAGAACTGGTCATGGTGTCTAAGTTTCACTTACCTACATGGTGCCTCTCCTCTTTTGAACTACGCCTTGGTTTTTTGTGGACCTCCCTGTGTGTGTTTGTGATGCGTCTCTCCTCCTTCCCCAGGGTGCATACTACACTCAGCCTGTGTATGCGGCACAGCCCCACGTCATCCACCACACCACTGTGGTCCAGCCAAACAGCATTCCTTCTGCTATCTACCCGGCTCCTGTAGCTGCACCACGAAGCAATGGCGTCACAATGGGCATGGTCGCTGGGACCACCATGGCCATGTCAGCAGGTAAGCCAGGTATAATCCACTACCACTACTCCCAGCTTCATTTATTGCTGTCAGTTATATGTGCATTGACCTTGTACTCTCTGCCCCCTCCCCAGGCACGTTGCTGACCACACCCCAGCACACTGCCATAGGAGCACACCCCGTCTCTGTGCCAACATACAGAGCCCAAGGGACCCCAACGTACAGCTACGTGCCCCCTCACTGGTAAACCCGTTGGCCTGTCCATGTAAGTACAGTCGGACTGCAGCCTCATCAGAAATGATGGTAGTGGGACCCCTGCTGGACAGTGGGTGAACGGCAGCACTATTTTATGTTTTCTTGGGGTCTCTTATTTCGTTTTGACACATTACGTTCCTCGCACTGATCCCAAGAAGTTTTAGCAAGGATGCCAGATACAATAGGGCGCAGAGGGTGCAGTGTATTTGGGCCCCTGATGCTAAAGCGCTGTATTGGCCACAGTGCTCTAAATGGAACGATAGATTTTGGAAGTAGTGTTGTGCATGAGGTTTGGCCCAAAACAGAGCGACCCTCATTTTGCAAGTCACACTTAGGGCATGTTCACACGGCGTATTGTGCGCCGCAATACGCCTGGTGTTTTGGAAGCAAACGCTGAACAGCGTGTATTTCCAAAGCAAGGGGGTGGAGGTGGGGGCGCAGCCCGCCGGCCCCATAGACGTGCATCATTCGCAGCGCATAATCGCTGCAAACAATTGACATGTCAATTCTCCCCCCGCGCGTACAATGCAATCGTATTGTACACGCGGGGAGACGATGCGTAATACATATCTCTCTATGAGAGCTATGGATTACCGTAATTGTGGCGCGCATAAAGTGCAAATATATGGCGAAATGCGCGCCCAAGTAAGCCGTGTGAACATACCCTTACAGTTCGGGGTTGACGGCGTTCCGGCAGAGTTCACGTCGCTCCAGTTTTAGTGCAGCACTACCCAATAGCTTCAATTGTGAGCCTCTTTTATTTGCATTCACGGTATGGGCCACCTGTATTTGCTTCTGTAAGATGCAGCGTGCAAAGTGCTGCATTTGCTGTTACATTGCAACAGCTTCACAATGATACACCGTGGAGTCACATTATTAGGACCACCAGCCAATATCTGTGCAGCCCGCACAGCAGTTAGACAGGTGGGGAGTGACTCCATAAGGTCCTGTTAGGTTGTCACTGGTATTTGGAGCCACAGCTGCTGGAGGGGACATAGAGCAAACACCACCATCCAGGGGCCCACATGCTGACTGCACCCACAGCTGCTGGAGGGGTCATAAAGCCAACACCACCATCCAGGGGCCCCACATGCTGACTGCACCCACAACTGCTGGAGGAGCCATAGAGCCAACACCACCATCCAGGAGCCCCACAGGCAGAAACCACCCACACCTGCTGGAGGCGCCATAGAGCCAACACCACCATCCAGGGGCCCCACATGCTGACTGCACCCACAGCTGCTGGAGGAGCCATAGAGCCAACACCACCATCCAGGGTCCCCACATGCTGACTGCACCCACAGCTGCTGGAGGGTCCATAGAGCCAACATCACCATCCAGGGGCCCCACATGCTGACTGCACCCACAGCTGCTGGAGGAGCCATAGAGCCAACACCACCATCCAGGAGCCCCACACATGCTGACTGCACCCACAGCTGCTGGAGGAGCCATAGAGCCAACACCACCATCCAGGGGCCCCCACATGCTGACTGCACCCACAGCTGCTGGAAGGGCCATAGAGCCAACACCACACCAACCCAAAAGGGGCCCCACATGCTGACTGCACCCACAGCTGCTGGAGGGCCATAGAGCCAACACCACCATCCAGGGGCCCCACATGCTGACTGCACCCACAGCTGCTAGAGGAGCCATAGGCCCAACACAACCATCCAGGGGCCCCACTTATGACTGCACCCACAACTGCTGGAGAAGGTCCATAGAGCCAACACCACCATCCAGGGGCCCCACATGCTGACTGCACCCACAGCTGCTGGAGGGTCCATAGAGCCTACACCACCATCCAGGGGCCCCACATGCTGACTGCACCCACAGCTGCTGGAGGGGCCATAGAGCCAACACCACCATCCAGGGCCCCCACACAGGCTCCATTGTGGTCGGGGAGTTAGGGGCAGGGTAGTACTTGGAAGCCTTGGTTCTGCTCTTCCAACCAATGTCAGACATTTTTAGCAGTGTACAAGCACAATCCAATATCGGCAACGCTCTACTAGCACTAAAAAGCAATCAAAAGGCACATAGGAACTATTGGAAAAGCATTTCTGCTACTTAGAATACATGAAAAATGTTGAGGTTCTTAGTTCACATTTTTTATCAAAACTGCTTACGCCCACCTGCCAATCAGCAATGGGACCGCAATACAGGTGGGAATCTACTCTATTTATTACCTCTCTTGGTCCCTTGGTGTTCAGACCTCCATATTTCAGGGAAAGTAGATTCCAGCTACAAGTTACTCTGCATTGATTTAAAAGCCTGTGGAGGTGGGCGGAGTGCAAAATGGGGGCAGCCACTCCCCCGTACAGACGATCTGAAAAACAATATGGGGTCTGCACATCCAAAAAAATTTTTTTTTTTTTTTTAAAAGCCTGCACAGGCTTTTAAATCAATGGAGAATACTTTGTATCAGGAATCTACCTTCCCTGAAATATGGAGGTCTGAACAGGCACCAAGTGAGGTAATAAATACCATAGGCTCCCACCTGTATTGAGGTCCCCTTGCTGATTGAGAGGTGGGCTTAACTCCTTAACGACCGCCCGCCGACTTTAGACGTTGGCTGGTGCGGGTCGTTCGTCTGCAGCGACGTCTTTAGACGTCGCTGCAGACACCGGAGTTTGCGGCGCCCTGCGCTGCATTTGCGCTGGGATCGGGGCTGTACTACACAGCCCCGATCCCAGAGCATCCCCTGCGAGCACCGGGTTGCGGAGGAAACCTCCGCAACCCGGTGCTTTATCCCTTTGATTGCGGCGGTGCGTTACCGCAGCGAAATCATAGGGTTCCCCTGCTCTGTTGGGTGACCGGATCATCCGCTCACCCAACAGGGCTCAGGGAACGGCTGCGCAGTCAGCCCTGGGGACCTAGAGTGGCCCCAGAGCTGTCTGTGTAACAAGCCAGTGACCCGGACACACTGTGTGCTGTCCAGATCACTGCCTGTGTCAGACTGACACAGATTAGAATGTATTAGCATATATGAATATGCAAATACATTACTAAGTGTAAAATAATGTTAAACAGTTCTCCCTTCATGGGAGTAAAAAAAAAAGTAAAAAAAACAAACATAAAAAGTGTAAAAAAAAAAAAGTGTAAAAAAATAAATAATAAAATAAAAATAAATATTTAATAAAAAATAATTGTGCTTAAATTACACGCACAAAAAGCCTACACATATTTGGTATCCACACGACCGTAATAACCTGTAGAATTAATCTAACACGTTATTATGTGTGAAATGTGAAAGGTGTAAAAAAAAAAAAAAAAAAAAAATTAAAAATAAAAAAAAATACTGCAATTATTTATAAGTGAACTTAAACTATTCCCCATAAAGTACAACTTGTCTCGAATAAAACGAGGCCGCATAAAACTGCGTCACTGAAAAAATAAAAAAGTTACAACTGTTGAAGCGCAAGGAGGCAAAAACTAAAAAAATGTTCTGGTCATTAACTATTTTTCAGGCGTTCGGCTTAAGGGGTTAAACAGTTTTGATTAAAAATGTGAACTAGAACCTCAAAATGTTTCATGAATCCTAAGTAGCAGAAATGCTTTTCCAATAGTTCCTATGTGCTTTTTGGTGGCTTTTAGTGCTAGTAGAGTGCTGCCGATATTGGATTGTGCTTGTATTTTGCTGCCACACCATTGTACACCTATGCGTGTTTTTAAAAAAAAAAACTTTTTGGATGTGTAGATCAAATATTGTTTTTTAGATTTTTAGCAGTGTGACATGTAGCATTGTCTTGCTGGAGGATCCCATCTGCCCGAGGGCAGACAATCGGCATGTATAGGTGTATGTGACCTACAGGGATAGATTCATAACCACATCGGGTGGGAGCACCTTCCACATGGCCCAGAGAATGCCCCGAAAACATCCCCCAGACCATAACACTGCCAGCACCAGCAATGGTTGCAGAGTGTTTGTTCTCTGATGTTTCTTGCTTGACATGTCAATGTCCATCCATTCCATGAAGTGAAAACATTATTCATCAGAAAAGACAATTCTGGTACTGCCATGAAAATTAAAGCCTTTTTCTGGCGATTCAGCTTGGTCAGCAGAGGTGCAGTGACATCCGTCTGCTCCGAGGTCCCATACACAGTAGGGTTAGCAGAGGTACAGTGACATCCGTCTGCTCCGGGCACCATACACAGTAGAGTTAGTAGAGGTGCAGTGACATCAGTCTGCTCCGGGGCCCCATACACAGTAGGGTTAGCAGAGGTACAGTGACATCCGTCTGCTCCAGGCCCCATACACAGTAGGGTTAGAAGAGATGCAGTGACATCCGTCTGCTCCGGGGCACCATACACACGAGGGTTAGCAGAGGTGCAGTGACATCCGTCTGCTCCGGGGCCCCATACACAGGAGGGTTAGCAGAGGTTCAGTGACATCCCTCTGCTCCGAGGCCACATACACGGTAGGCTTAGCAGAGGTGCAGTGACATCCGTCTGCTACTGGGCCCCATACACAGTAGCAGAGGTGCAGTGACATCCATCTGCTCCGAGGCCCCATACACAGTAGGGTTAGCAGAGGTGCCGTGACATCCATCTGCGCCAGGGCTCCATACACAGTAGGTTAGCGAGGTGAGGTGACATCCGTCTGCTCCGGCCTAACACAAGTAGCCAGAGGTGGCAGTGACATCCGTCTGCTCCAGGGCCCCATACACAGTAGGGTTAGCAGAGGTGCAGTGACATCCGTCTGCTCCGGGGCCCCATACACCGTAGGGTTAGCAGAGGTGCAGTGACATCCGTCTGCTCCAGGGAGCCATACACAGTAGGGTTAGCAGAGGTGCAGTGACATCCGTCTGCTCCAGGGCCCCATACACAGTAGGGTTAGCAGAGGTGCAATGACATCTGTCTGCTCCGGGCCCCATACACAGTAGGGTTAGCAGAGGTGCAGTGACATCTGTCTGCTCCGGGGCCCCATACACAGTAGGGTTAGCAGAGGTGCAGTGACATCTGTCTGCTCCGGGGCCCCATACACAGTAGGGTTAGCAGAGGTGCAGTGACATCCGTCTGCTTCGGGGCCCCATACACAGTAGGGTTAGCAGAGGTGCAGTGACATCTGTCTGCTCCAAGGCCCCATATGCAGTAAGGGTCATTTTGGCGGTGAGTTGCTCCCCTGTAGCGCCTTCTCACACATCAATGGTGCGTCGTGTCTGCCGTTTCCACGTCTCTTATTCACAATGGCGCCATTACATCGCTCATGATAATTTCACCACAGCAACAGCTCACAAACTGCGCAGTGCCACAAATACCGGGGCATGATAGCTGATAATCCTCCCAACTCTGATAAATCGCCCATTTTGTGCATGACTGCAACGAGGGATGTGTGTGCAGACAGCCTATCACACCTGACGTACCCACCAAACCAGTGCACCACGGGGGACTTTCTTCATGAGCTACTGACGCTTGGAAGTGGGAA
The DNA here is from genome assembly GCA_025379985.1 of Phyllomedusa bahiana. Lineage (NCBI taxonomy): Eukaryota > Metazoa > Chordata > Amphibia > Anura > Hylidae > Phyllomedusa > Phyllomedusa bahiana. Next base: position 44,741 of record JAODAL010022365.1, on the reverse strand, counting down.
GGGGTCAACAACTAATTTTGCATTTCAGATTCACGTTCATCATTAACCAAAGCATCCCGAATTTTCCCGGCGCGTTGTCCTACTCGGCAACTAATCAGCAACCTGACAGCAAGACTGGCAAAATGTGGACTATTATTCTGCAGATGTGGCCAGCGTCCCTGTTAGATGCCAAAGCCTGCCCATGTCTACTGAATAATAATCTTTATTTTCCCATATATTGCTGGCAGGCCGCTGATCGGTTGCCGGGTATGATGACGTTGCGGCACAATTTGAGACCTGAAACGCGTCGTTAGTGATGACTGACAGATGTGTACTATATAATAATCTCTGTGTATTGCAGGTCTGGAGTAAAACGTTGTATGCAAACTGCTCAAGTCTTACATCGGTGCTGGAACAACCGGCCGACGGCACCAAGTTTGTCTACAAGAACAAAACATCGAAACACGAAAAGTGCAACGGTCACTTTAAATATTCTTTAGTGTTTTTGTAAAAAGCTGCTTTTTTCTGTAACCTCTTCGGTTTCCCCATACGTCACGCCACTGCCGAGCGTCGACGCCGCGCCATCTATCCGACGCTCGTGCCGTTACAGGTTCCTCTGCTTTAACCATCCTCATAAGATCGTTTTTCATGCAAGTTATTTTCCGACTTTTCAACACTACACATTCAATTTATTGTTTTATTCTTTTTTTTATTTAATTTTTTTCCCAAAATCCTGTTCATAAAATGAGTTTAAAAAAAAATGGTGTCTTCCAAACGCTTAGAATTATGTCGAACATTAGAACAAGTTTTTGTCTTGTTTGTTTCGTTGTGATGGTTGTCATAGGAAAACTGCAATTTATTTTATTTTTTTTTTATTATTTTTACCTTTTTTTAATCCTTTTATGTGTTTTTTTTTTTTTTTTTTTAAACTTGCAATGAATTTCAAGGCTGCTATACTAGTTTTTCACGTGGGAAAACTATCGGTATTATAATAAGACGCTGTATAATAGCCACCGGTTTCTGTAAAAGCACAAAACACAAACAAACCTGTTAGGTCATGGTCTGTTTTTTTTTTGTTTTTCAGAGGGCGTAATGTAATATGCATACACACACATGCATATTTATACATATATCTATTATTATATATATATATATATATATATATATATACATATGCATGTATGTGTGTGTGTGTATATATATATATATATATATATATATATATATATACACACATATATTTACATATATATAAATTGTGTGTGTTGTGTTTGTATGTATGTGTGTATATATATATTTAGGCACACATATATATCTGTGTTTGTGTGTATATATCCATACATGTGTTTATATGTGTGTATATATACACATATTTATGTGTATATACATGTATGTGTGTACATAATATATATATATATATATACATATATATATATATATATATATATATATACATACATAAATGTGTGTGTGTGTCTATAATATATATACACACATATCTATACATGTGTGTGTGTGTATATGTATATAGTGACATATATACATATATATAATCACTGAAGGAAGACCTGTACGCTACCACATGTACTGGGCAACCAGACAATCACAAATACACCACCACTATATACCCGAAATCTGGCGATTTGCAGTTGCCGCCAGGGGCCGCTCGCGGTCAGGTTTTACTCTAGTTATGACATGTTGTATTTGTGAGACAGTGTTACAGTAGAAAGCCTGAGTGTTCTGTAGATAGAACAATACGACGTTTGCATGTGTGTTTAGGCATTGAAGATTATTTAGTCATAAACCGTTAGCGCCCGGGGGGGGCCAATCAATGGCCGCACATCGGGACGACGTGTTTTCGATAACGACCCTTCTCCTCGCAGGTCCCTCACACGGTTTGGTATTTGCCTCTGCGGCAGATATGCAGATACACAAAGCCTTAGTCTGCGCCGTATCATTAGCCGTCTCCTGACCCCTGATATTTATTTAGCTAGATGTTCGTTTCCGCGTGACTCCGCTCCTTGACCCTCCGCCGCGCGGTCACAGTGTTACCTCAGCTTTGCACTGGGTTTTTGAAAATAAAAAACCTTGGACATTGGAATCGCAAAACCTTTCCCCCCTCCCCAATAGACGGCTAAGGAATTATTAGGACTTTTTTTATTTTATTGCTAGTGTTATTAACTTTTTTTTTAAACTTTTTTGGGGATATTTTTGGGGCAAATATTGGTCGATGAAGGAAAATAAATTCCCATGAGTTGTCGTAGGCATTGTTCAGTTACGACAACTTACACATATTCTGTATATACTACTTAAAAGGGAAGTGTCACATTTTCTTTTGTGGTTTTTTTCCCTCCACGTATACCTTATGTTTGCTGAAATATAAACGACATCGTCTGACACGATTTTTTTATGTCCATGTTATATTTTTAACACTATAGGTCTCCTTTATCGGAATTAGCAGTGAGACTGTCTTCGTTGCCCATAGCAACCAAACAGAGCTCAAAGCAACCAATCAGAGCTCAGCTTTCACATCTTAGTAACCTATCAGAGCTCAGCTTTCTTTTTTCCAGAACTGTATAAGAAATGAAAGCTGAGCTCTGATTGGTTGCTATGGGCTCTGGTCACTATGGGATGATTGATTGCTATGGGCTCTGATTGATTGCTATGGGCTCTGGTCGCTATGGGCTCTGGTTGCTATGGACACTGGTTGTTATGAGCTCTGATTGGTTGTTATAGGTAACAGACAGTCATACTGTTTGGTTGCTGTGGGTAAGAACGACTGGGCCTCATTTATCTAACTGGAAGACTGTCTTTGTTGCTCATAGCAACCAATCAGAGCCCATAGTAACCAATCAGAACCCATAGCAACCAATCAGTCCATAGCCACCAATCAGAGCCCATAGCAACCAATCAATGCTCAGCTTTCATTTCTTATGCTGCTCTGGTAAAATGAAAGCTGACCTCTGATTGGTTCCTATGGCAACAAAGCCGGTTTTCTCTGTAGACAGAATTGATAGGCCCAATATCTTCAGTTTCCAGAACATAGAGGTCTTGCGATTTAAAAAAATATATTGGATAAAGTTATTGACAACACTGCTGCTCTTGTAATATTGAGCCAATGCCTTGCTTTACTGATCTTCTCTTATATCTCGTCTTTTGCTCCAGACCCAACCAAAGCTGCATTTAGTGACAGTGTGAAGGCAGCTTCATTTGCTGTCCCCTGCTAGTTGTGTCCGTACCTTGCAGGCTTTGCTGTGTTGTGTTTAAAGGGCTGTTCCCACCATAGTCCTATATCGATAGGATAGGCCATCAAAGTGTGCATCCCGCTTCTGAGACCTGTAGCTATCTTGAAAACGGGCCCCCGAAAGTGTCGCCTCAGAATGGAGATCCAGTCATGCTTACACATGACTCTTCATTCTGTTCTATGGTAGTTCCCAGTACAGGGGAGCTGTGTTCTCCATTCTTCTCTATGGGAGTTCCCAGTACAGGGGAGCGCTGTGTTCTCCATTCTGCTCTACGGGAGTTCTGAGTACGGCTGAACATTCCGTTCCCCCATACTACGAACTCCCATAGAACAGAATGAAGAAAACAGCACTCCCCTGTACTGGGAACTCCCATAGAACATAATGGAGAGCACAGCGCTCCCCTGTCCTGGGACCTCCCATAGAACAGATTGGCGAGCACAGCGCTCCCCTGTACTGGGAACTCCCATAGATCAGAATGGAGTACACAGCGCTCCCCTGTACTGGGAGCTAACATAGAACAGAATGGATAACAGCTCTCCCCTGTACTGGAAACTCCAATGGAACAGAATGGAGAACACAGTGCCCCCCTGTATTGGGAACTCCCATAGAACAGAATGGAGAGAACACAGCGCTCCCCTGTACTGGGAACTCCCATAGAACAGAATGGAGAACTCAGCGCTTCCCCGTACTGGGAACTCCCATAGAGGAGAATGGAGAGAACACAGCGCTCTCCTGTACTGGGAACTCTCATAGAACAGAATGGAGAGAACACCGTGCTTTCCTGTACTGGGAACTCCCATAGGGCAGAATGGAGAACACAGCACTACCCTGTACTGGGAACTCCCATAGAACAGAATGGAGAGAACACCGTGCTCTCCTGTATTGGAAACTCCCATAGGGCAGAATGGAGCGTTGTGATGAGGTTCAACCAGTTCTCCTTTCTGACCCGAAACTTTCGGGGCCTGTTCCTGAGATAGGTGCCAGTCCCAGGGGTGGGAAACTCACTTCTAAGACTTTGATGGCATTTCCCATTGAGCACTCCTTGAAGGATATGGATGTGCAAAACGACTATAAAGGCGACCTCTCCCAGTGTTTGATACAGCATAAAGAGGTGATCTCCAACATGCGGTGCTCCAGCTAGGGCAAAAGTCCTCACAGTGAAGAGGTGCAGACAGCAAGATTTGCAGTTCATGATGTGACTGGAGCCTAAAGAAATGCTGAAAGCAAAATTTGCAGATTTAGTTGTGACCAGAGCACAAGGTATAAGGACCGTCAGGATGAATGCAAAATAAGCTCTATGTCGTATGTGAGAAATAAAGCAAGGCTTAGAGCTCAGGACATCCTCTCGCCTCCTGAGACAGCGACCAGGCGACTGTTTCTGATCATAAAGTTGTCAGTAAAGAAAATACGCGACAACTACTTTCCCATCATTGGGTCCTTTGCATGGCCGTACGTGGACTATCGGCCCCCTTCACGATGTCTGCGGCTGACTCCATCGCTGTAAAGCTGATACTTCCCTTACATTGCCATTAATGCGGGTGCGTTGGGGGAAATATGGGCGGAATTTGTAACAGGTTTTGGAACTGGCACTGACATAATAGCAATAAATTCTTGCAATTCACCTGTTCCCGGCTGTAAAGGTACGTGGTGCATACGCACAAACTTTTTCAATGGTACATGATACATTAACGATGCGTTACATTCGTGGGATCCAAATAAAGCAATATGTTATTTGCATGTGGCAAAGGGCGATTTTTTTATTTTATTTTTTTTGTTAAATTTTTTAGGACATTACCTAGGACGTTAGATGATTTTCCCCAAAAATAAAAAACATATATAAATGTAATATGGAAATATAAGCTCCTAGTCCTCTTATTTGTGCCATTATTTAGGCCTCTTACATGGGGGTCAATCATTAAAGCGTGTTCACACAAGCGCACTTCCGCATTACAAATCGGCTCACGGCTAGCTATGAGCCCGACATTCTAAGAGAATGAGGAGGGTGACGCTTTCGGACATCTCCATTAATTTCTATTGGAGTTCCCAATATAGCAGAGCACACTCACTCTGCTATGTTTACAACCCCATAGAAAGGAATGTTGAGAAGTGAAAAGTGTTGCCCACCTCATTCTCTCAAACTTGGTTTCGAATATAGCAGAGCGAGTGTGCGTGGCTATATTTGGGACTCTCATAGAAATGAATAGGGAGGACAGCCGCTTGGGGGTCAGTCATAAGGCATGTTCACACAAGTGCACTTCTGCATTATGGGTCAGCTCACGGCTAGTTATGAGCCCGACCTTCTAAGAGAATGAGGAGGGTGACGCTTGCGGACATCCTCTCCATTCGTTTCTATGGGAGTTCCGAATATAGCCGAGCACACTTGCTCTGCTATGTTCGGAACCACAGAGAAATGAATGTCGAGAAGCCGAAAAGTGTTGCACTTCTCATTCTGTCACACGGGTTTCGGAATATAGCAGAGCGAGTGTGCGCGGCTATATTTGGAACTCTCATAGAAATGAATGGGGAGGACAGCAGCAAGCGTTGCTCTCCTCATTGTCTCAGACGATCTGTGAGCTGACCTTCAGCACGGGAGTGCGCTTCGGAGAACACCCATTTAATAGCAGCCAGAAGAAATATGAAGTGACCACTTTCCTCCTTTGCATTGTTTCTGTGTCAGTCTTCACTGCAACTTTTGCATTTCATTCATTCATCACAGTGAACTGACCCAAAGGACTGTATTCATGAGAATGTGTTACAAATTGAAAAGAAAGGCAGATGGTAATGGGCAGCGGATTTTATGGTGGGCGCAGTGCAGGTGTTTTGTAGTAATAGATAGCAAAAAGTAATCTATATTAATTGCTGACTTCATCGGATATTTAATGGAAAATGTCAGTGTCTGCGGGAAATTTTAAGGGGCCCTACACAAAAACAGCAACTGAGGGGTGCGACTTTCTAATGAGCAACACTGCCTCTCTGGGACAAGAAGAGGGTAGTTGAGTTGTTGGTGCAGGGAGTGTCACAGAAGGTTAACCCTATACTAGTCACTACTTAGAAGGCAGAGAGTTCAGATGATTAAATGCTGGATTAATGGATTTTATAGTGTACGACTCCTTTAGGAGTTGTTTAAAATTAAGATTAGACTGGATCTTGTGTGGGAAAGGTTGGTTTCTGCAAGTTATAAAGTTACGCCGCAAGTTTTCTACCTAATTCGTTATCTAAAGTAACAAATCTCAGAATCGTTCCATATCTGGGTATCTGTCCAAGGTCTTTAAGATGATTTTAAAAGCTGTCCTTCTAAGTGTCAAAGTTTTACTGGTGAGCCCCACCCCTCTGACTCCTGTTTATTAGGAGTCAGAGAGGTAAAGAGAATCATGTTACTATATCTGGACCTGCTGAGGTGGCTCACAAAGAGGCAGGGCATAGGTGAGCTCCACCCCTCTGACTCCTGTCTATTAGGAGTCAGAGAGAGCGAATCCTGTTACTACATCTGGACCTGCTAAGGTGGCTCACAGAGGCAGGGCATAGGTGAGCTCCACCCCTCTGACTCCTGTCTCTTAGGAGTCAGAGAGGTAGAGCGAATCTTGTTACAACATCTGGACATGCTAAGATGGCTCACGTAGAGGAGGGGCATAGGTGAGCTCCACCCCTCTGACTCCTGTCTCTTAGGAATCAGAGAGGTAGAGCGAATGATGTGACTATTTTTGGCTCTGCTGAGATTGCTCACAGAGAGGAGGGGCATAAATGAGCTCCACCCTTCTGACACCTATCTACTAGGAGTCAGAGGGATGGAGCGAATTATGTGATTATCTTTGCTGAGATGAGTTACAGTGGAGGGGCATAAGTGAGCTCCATCCTTCTGATTCCTATCTTTTAGGCGTTAGAGGGATAGATCAAATCGTGCGCCCATCTTCGGCTATGCTGTAGTGGTCACAAAGAGGAGGGGCATAAGTGAGCCCCACCCCTCTGACTTCTGTCTATTAGATGTCAGAGGGGTGGAGAAAATCATGTGATAATCTTTGGCTCTGCTGAGATGGCCCATAGAGAGGAGGGCATATTTGGCCACCTGTTAACAAGCATCCTACTACAGTAAAAATGTAAAAATTGGTGAAAATCCAACGCTATAATCATGTAAACCGTATTATACAGTGTAGTATGTGTTATACGTCATCGGAAAGTGTTATCTTCTAGGATGTCAGTATTTTAGGGCACGTGTCAGAGGAAAGGGGGCACTAAAGCCACTATACCCGAGTCAACATGTCTGCAAAATGGCCGACTTACTGATATTTTCCACTACTAGGACTTTGTTCAGTAAAGGACCGTACCCTCCGATATATCTGTGGCCACCAGAGTGATTGCTCTGTGTATTTTTTTCATATAACCAGGATTTAAATGCCACAGTTACAATATTTAATTTGTAGTGACCAAGAAGAACGTCAGATCTGCAACGTGTTATGAACAGATATCCCCGTGATCAGAATCAATCATGATGTAAATCAGTTACTGTTGCCGTTTCAGGTCGTATTGTGATATATGGGCACCCTAATGCTCACCTTCAAGAGTCAGAGCTCCAAATCCTCTGCTTCCCTTCATGTAGCAGTAGAAGTACATGCTCAGATTTCATCTGCATGTAGTTACCACTAGGGGGAGCTCACTGCATACAGACGCATACAGCCCCTTTTAAATTCTAGATGTCTAAATGGGCATACAATGGCTATGGAAAGGAACAGGGGATTTGACGTTTGCACCCCCTATGAAAATTTTTCATGGCATTAATCTTAAAGGGGTGGACAATTGCTTTAAATTTTTTCCTTTTTTTTCTGCAAATCTGTTCTCAATGGGTTCACTTCGCTTTTTTGGGGACTCCTCAGTGTTATTCAAGGTAACAATACGTATGAGGAAACTTTGTGCTTCATTTTTCCCTCTGTTGGACCCAAGTACATTCCTTTTTGAAGTAAAGACCAAAAACATGGATCACCTTTTTTGGCTTACACCAGACCTGCACAACTTGGCAGGAGGCGGAGGCTAAAACTGCCCAGTAATTTATCGGATTGCCCCGAAACCCCCTCAAACCGCCTGTGATTGCCTATTTTGGGGCATTGTTTGCCCCTTTGTGTTCTGAGCTGTCAACTCCAATCATAGGCTGTCAGGGCGTGATAGGAGTTTTGGTTTAGAAACAGGTGGGGCGAAAAAAATAATCATATCTGCCCCCAATCAATTGCAAAATGTGGACGATAACATGACTATCACGCTGCGTGCCCCAATCTGCATAGGGTTCATGTAGACACTATGGGCCTCATTTATGAAAACTGACTAACAGTAAGGCCCCGTTCACACGGCTTATTTGTCCGCGGATTGGCGCCGTACTCTGCGCCAGATTTGCGCTGCAGTACGGCGCCAATCCGTCGGAGTAATTACGGTAATCCACTGCTCTCATAGAGAACAGTGGATTCCGTCGCTCCTCCCCGCTCGGCGAATCCCCCGGGGGCGGGGAGAAAGTGACATGCACATTATTTACGGCGCGGACGCGCCGTAGATAATGCATTATCTATGGGGCCGGTGGGCCGCGCCCCCGCCCCTTATTCACGCCGGAATTGCGAGCGCAATCCGGCTCGCAAATCCGGCGTGAATAAGCCGTGTGAACGGGGCCTAGGACTGTTGTTGTTGCCCATAGCAACCAGTCAGAGCCCCTAGCAACCAATCGGGGCCCACAGCGACCATCAGGGCCCACAGCGACCAATCAGAGCTCATAGCAACCAGAGTACATAGAAACTAATCAGAGCTCAGCTTTCATGAAAGCTGAGCTCTGATTGGTTGCTATGGGCTCTGATTGGTTGCTATGGGCTCTGATTGGTCGCTATGAGCTCTGATTGGTCGCTATGGGCTCTGATTGGTCGCTATGGGCTCTGATTGGTCGCTATGAGCTCTGATTGGTCGATATGAGATCTGATTGGTTGATATGAGATCTGATTGATTGCTGTGGGCTCTGATTGGTTGCTATGGGTTCTGATTGGTTGCTATGGGCTCTGATTGATTGCTATGGGCTCTGATTGGTTGCTATGAGCTCTGATTGGTCGCTATGAGCTCTGATTGATTGATATGGGCTCTGATTGGTGGCTGTGAGCGCTAATTGGTTGCTATGAGCTCTGATTGGTTGCTATGGGCTCTGATTGGTTGTTATGAGCTCTGATTGATTGATATGAGCTCTGATTGGTTGCTATGGGCTTTGATTGGTTGCTATGGGCTCTGATTGGTTGCTATGAGCACTAAGACCATGTTCACACGGCTTATTTGGATGAGGTTTTCGGAGCGTTTCCTCGCCAAACATCTCGTCCAAAACGCCCCCAGTTCATTTCATTGATGCCTATGTAAAACCTCGTTGTAGTTCACACACGATGAGGTTTTTATGTGCTTCTTTGGAAGCGATGAAAAAGTAGTGTTAAGTCAATTCTTGAAGCGTGTTTTAGGCGTGGTTTTTGTCCTGGCTATTAATTTGTATGGGCCAAAACCTCGTCCAAAACCTCGTCGAGAAACGCCTCTAAAACCTCATCCAAAAACCACGTCCAAATAAGCTGTATGAGCATACCCTAATCGGTCGCCATGAGCGCTGATTGGTTGCTATGAGCTCTGATTGGTCGCTATGGGCTCTGGTTGCTATGAGCTCTGATTGGTCGCTATGGGCTCTGGTTGCTATGAGCTCTGATTGGTTGCTATGAGCACTGATTGGTTGTTATGAGCGCTGATTGGTTGCTATGGGCTGTGATTGGTCGCTATGGGCTCTGGTTGCTATGAGCACTGATTGGTCGCTATGGGCTCTGGTTGCTATGAGCTCTGATTGGTTGCTATGAGCACTGATTGGTTGTTACGAGCACTGATTGGTTGCTATGAGCTCTGATTGGTTGTTATGAGCGCTGATTGGTTGCTATGGGCTCTGATTGGTTGTTATGGGCTCTGGTCTCTATGAGCTCTGATTGGTTGCTATGAGCTCTGATTGGTTGTTATGGGCTCTGATTGGTTGTTATGAGCTCTGATTGGTCGCTATGGGCTCTGGTTGCTATGAGCTCTGGTTGCTATTAGCACTGATTGGTCGCTATGAGCACTGATTGGTTGTTATGAGCGCTGATTGGTCGCTATGGGCTCTGATTGGTCGTTATGAGCTCTGATTAGTTGCTATGGGCTCTGATTGGTTGCTATGGGCAACAAAGACTGCCTTACTGCTAGACCGTTTTCATACATAAGGCCTAGTGTTTCAGTATGAAGAATTAAATGTTTTAATTTTATTTTATTTTTTTTATTATTTTTTGGGGAAGGTAAATGATGAAGGCAAAGCTGGTTTCCTTCCGTTACCATTAAACACATCACCATTACACGAAGGGGAATACAAAGTAGTTAGATCGGTCCAGTACGACATATATCCCATAACGACACTGGCCCTTATCTATATAATAATAATATAAAATATATCTTTGCTTTAAACATACGGTTATGGCAGGACGTGAATGAAAAACCGCATATTGCTCGTTTTCTTGGCCCGAAGGTCAGCGTGTCGGAGAACACACCAACACTTGGAGACTGATCGGCTTGTAGGATGAGGATTTTCTCTTGTATTTTATGAGCAGTTCGTCTTTTTTGTTTTTCTGTTGGGTAATTTATGACACTTTTTTTTAAACCATAAGTGTTATTTAAATTTTGTTTTGAAAAGTTGATGTTGATGATACTTATTTAGAGGAAAATTTGAAATTTTTGGTTACAGATCATTTCAGAACACAAGACCGGGGGTGGGGGGGGCTTTGTCGTTTCAGGGCAGGAGCAGCTGATGGTTTTTAGATTTTGCTTAGTCATAAAATGCTCGAAAAAATTTTTGGGATGGGTTTTCAGTTGCCCGTGTTACGACCATGAGACCCGAATACTGCTTCAGTTCTGCTAAACTGGTCTAAGATCACTATAGAACTGTATGGTAATCTAATTCAGGTCATTAGGACACTGGGGTCAAGCAGGACAGTCTGGCCCATGTGGCCGCCTGGTGATAATATGAATTATTATTTGGGTATGATGCCATAAAAATTTAAAAAAAACTTGATTATCTCCCCTTTGCTTGCATTGCTTTGCTCATTGGGCAGTATTTTATTATGTCTGTCCCCTCAGGGGTAGCAAAAAGTTCTTTAATTGGAAGGGTTGCACAGGATTAGAAAAAAACATGGTTGCTTATTTCCAAAAACAGCGCCACTCTTGCCCACAGGTTGTGGTTGATATTGCAGCTCAGCCTTATAGATTTGGTTTAAAGGGGTTTTGCCACGAAGTAAAATTGACGTGGGAATTTTGTAAATTAAATAATAAACATTTTCACCCATTCATCATTATTAAAAATTCTGCACCGTTTTTGTTTTAGCTGCTCCTTTAGTGATCCATTGTTTACAGCTCGTCTCCAGGGGATACGACCAGGGCTGAGCACTTCTCACTCCTGGCCGCACATGCTCAGACATCACCTCTCCTCTCAGGCAGCTACTGAGTGTTCAACCCCCGGATGCTGTCATTCTACTCCTGTCCTCTGTGCTCCTTAGTAATTAGTCAAACAGTGCAAATAAATAAAAAAAAAGAAACCTCAATGAGGTTTGTGCATTGATAAAGAGAAATAAAATCCACAGGTTTTGTTCCTGCAGGGATTTGAACCGAGGACCCTTGTGCCTAGAGGCACAAGTTTTACCTCTGAGCTACAGTGTAGCTACTTGCAGTTCTACACATAAACAGACCTCTCTTTGACTAGAGAGAGGAAAGGCCTGGTGAGGTCATCCTGCTGGGTCACATGATCTGCAATTCAAACAAATCACACACGCCCCCTTCTGAGCACACAGAGCTGAAGAGCTGGATGCAGGAGGTATGAAATGAGATCGTGGCAAAACCCATTTAAGCTAAGCTGCTATACCAGACACAACCTATCCTCCCTGAAGAAGGCTTCGAATGTAAGTTCCAATACACATATGCTGCACCAGGCCTTGGGTTACTCTTATACAAATTCTTTTTTTAATTGATTCAAAACATGGCTGTCGTCATTTAGAAACAGCGCCGCATAAGTCCATGGGTGGTTTCGGGTACTGCATTTCAGACGCATTTAAAAGGGTGTTCCCACTATTGATTTTGATGGCAAACCAGTAAGATATGCCATCAAAGGCTGATAGGTGAGAGTACAGAGGTGGGACCTGCACCTATCTTGGGAACAGGCCCCCAAAAGTCTAGGCTCAAAATAAAGAGCCGGTCACGTTTGTGCCCGACTCTACATTCTGTTCTATGGGAGTTCTCATTATGGCTGAACATTTTGCTCTTCTGTACTGAGAACTCCCATAGAACAGAATGGAGAGAACACAGCGCTCCCCTGTACTGAGAACTCCCATAGAACAGAATGGAGAGAACACAGCACTCCCCTGTATTGGGAACTCCCATAGAGGAGAATGGAGAGAACACAGCATTCCTGTGCATTGGGAACTCCCATAGAACAGAATGGAGAACACAGCGCTCCCCTGTATTGGGAACTCCCATAGAGGAGAATGGAGAGAACACAGCACTCCCGTGCACTGGGAACTCCCATAGAACAGAATGGAGAACACAGCGCTCCCGTGCACTGGGAACTCCCATAGAACAGAATGGAAAGAACACAGCGCTCCCCTGTATTGGGAACTCCTATAGAACAGAATACAGAACACAGCACTCCCCTGTACTGGGAAATCCCATAGAACAGAATGGAGAACACAGCGCTCCCCTGTACTGGGAACTCCCATAACAGAATAAAAAGTCATTTATTTTGAACCTAGACTTTTGGGGGCCCTTCCCTGAGACAGGTGCAGGTATTGCAGGTCACGTTTGTGCCCGACTCTACATTCTGTTCTATGGGAGTTCTCATTATGGTGAACTTTGCCTTCTGTACTGGGAACTCCCATTTGAAAAAGAATGGAGAGAGCACAGCGCTCCCCTGTACTGGGAACTCCTATAGAACAGATTGGAGAGAAAAAACAGCACTCCCCTGTACTGGGAACTCCCATAGAACAGAATGGCGAGAACAAGCGCTCCCCTGTATGGGACTCCCATTAGAACAGAATGGAGAACACAGCGCTCCCCTGTTTCTGGGAACTCCCATAGAACAGAATGGGAGGAACACAGCGCTCCCCTGTATGGGAACTCCATAGAACAGAATGGAGAACACAGCGCTCTCCTGTACTGGGAACTCCCATAGAACAAATGGAGAACACAGCGCTCCCTGTACTGGGAACTCCATAGGGCAGAATGGAGAACACCGCGCCCCCCTGTACTGGGAACCCCCAATAAAAACAAAATGGGAACACAGCGTCCCTGTACTGGGAACTCCCATAGAAAACAGAATGGAAAACCCCACAGCGCTCCCCTTTTACGGGAACTCCCATAGAACAGAATGGAAAAACCCGGGGCCCCTGTACGGGGAAAACCCCCATAGACGGGAAGGGAGAACACAGCGTACCCTGTAGGGGAAAAACCCCCAAAAGAACAAAATTGGAAAAACACAGTGCCCCCCTTGAAAGGGGAAACCCCCAAAACGAAAAAAAAAAGTCATTTATTTTTAACCCTAGGATTTTTGGGGGGCCCTTTCCTGAGCCCGGTCCCGGTATTGCTTCGTTATCTATCCATTGCTTATTGGGAAAACCCCTATAAGGGGGAATGGGGTTTGGCTGCGTATCACAACCAAAACCTGTAAAGGTACTGTTTTTAAAAGAAAAAAGCAGTGTTGTCTTTCTAATTTTGGACAACCCCTTCAGGCTGCTCCAGGCCTATGGATTTGCACAGAAAATCTCCCTTTTAATTTACCGAAAGAGGGACAGTTTATGCCCGGAAAATTTTTCTGAAAGGGGGGAAATTGGGCTTGAAGTGGATTTTTGAAAGGGTTTATAACCCCAAGGGGAAAACATGCATTTTTTATGTTTGAAATGTCCCCCTTGTCAGACCAGGCCCTATTCCTGCAATTTGTTAGCAGTACCACCCCCCCTCCGTCCACCCTCAAAAACAGGTTAATAGGTTACAGCTTGGATTTCTTTTTTTGGCTTTATTGAATAGGATGTAAAAATGTGAGGAAAACGGATTCCAAGTGTTAACTTCCGGCTGCTCGCTGCAAGGGATTGTGAAGGCTCAACAGTTCTTGTTTGTGAATATGAGGTGTAAATCTGTTTCTGTTATTTTAAAAAGAATCATTTTATGATCCCCCTTTGAAAATTTAACCCAAAAGGTTTTTGAAACTGAAAGAATTTACTGAAGAGGTGGGACATTAAAATAACTATTAAAATGTTTCCATAAAACCAAATCTGGATTATTTACATTGATTGTCCACAGCAAATTCATTTTTGGATTTCCCAAAATATTATTGGATTACGGAAAAAAAAAATCCAGAGTCAGTCCTCTCCTTACATTTAACCCTTTATACCCGAGCTCTGCTTTCCCCTTTTCCCCTTTTAAACCCTATTTTTCCAAAAGTAGTCCTCTCCTCTACCTTTAAACCCTTTTTATTTCACGAGCTCACCCTTCTCTCCTCTATCATAAAACCCCCCTATATATACAAAAGTTTAGCTTCTTCCTCAAACCTTTAAAACCCCCTATATTTACAGACCCTCGGGCCCCTTTTTCCTTCCCATATAAACCCTTAAAACACAGAGTCAGCCCCTTTCTCCTCTACCATAAAAACCCTATAAAAATCACAGAGCTCAGCTTCTCCCCTTATCATAAAACCCCTATATATCACAGAGTCGCTTCTCCCCCTCTTATCTTTTTAATCCTTTTTTAGAAAAGAGCTTGCTTTTCTTTTTTAAAAAAACCCTTTTTTCAGGGTCAGCTTCCCCTCCTCCTACCCCATATAACCCTATTTATCCCAGAGAAAGCTCCTCCCCTTTTATCATATAACCTTTTTTCACAAAGCTCACCCCTCTTTTCTAAAAAACCTATATTTCACAGAGTTTGGCCCCTCTCCTCTATCATAAACCCCTTTATTATCAGAGGAGTTCGGGCTTCTTTTTAATTCATAAAACCCCAAAATTTATCACAGAGCCCCGTTCTTTTCATTTTAACCCCTTTTATAAAAACGGGAGCTAAAATTTTTCTCCCTCTCTCACATCCTTCTTTTAAATAGAGGAGCATAAACCACTTGATGGGTTCACTTTAAGTCAGTTATAAAGACACAAGTTTATTTTTTTTTAAATGTTTTTACTGCGTTTTTATTGTAGTTGAGAAATACATTTTAACTGCAACAGAAATGCAACCCCAAATTTTTCCCAGACTTCAACTTTTTAAAAATATGTGGGCGAAGGGGAATTTGCGGGTTTTAACAGACAATAAAGGCCTCTTGCCTAAGGGTATTGCAGTCTTTTCCATAAGAAATTTTAAAATTTGGGTTCCCTTTTGAAAATTTATTTAATGAAAGGGGAAAAGGCATTTACTCTGCAGATTCCGGAGGGGTTTATTTTTAAAACTGAATATATGAATTATTGCAAAGTGCATTTCTGCTTCCTATAGAATATATAAAAGTCTGAGGCTCTTGGCGCAAATTTTTGATCAATACTTAGAGCGCCCCTCCGCCAATGGCACGGTGACTTCCATTCAAATGGGGACGTATCCTATACAAATCATCCATCATCATGGTAGGGGTGTCACCATAGACTTCTATAGACCATGGATTTCTGCTGTAGCTGCCTAAAATTCTGAGTCATACAAAGGGATGCTGATTTTTTTTTATTTTGGATTTTATATGAATCTGGCAAACAAAAATTGTGTGCTCCGCAAGAGTTATTTTCTACTATAAACCCCGGGTAACTGACATGGAGAAGGACTTGGGAATTTAAAGGGGTTGTCTCGCTACAATGATTGGGTTTTAATTAAAAGATCCTTAAAAAACAAGCAGCTTTGCAATATATGTTCATTACAAATGTCCTACTGATTTTGAGTTATCCCTGGTAGTAGGAGTACATCAGCTCCTCAAATCACTATAGCAGCCGACCTGTTGATCTTTATCTCACTGGCTGTCAGGTCTGTATGACTCATCAGCCTCTGAATACAGGTCTGAGCAGAGAGCCCCTCCCACACAGAATGCTTCTGTAGTGGAGGGAGGGGGAGGGAGGACTCTGGCTTCTGTGTCCTTGCTGCCTGGATTAACCCTGTGTGTGCCTGCTTCCTCCTGCTCTCTACACAGATAGATGTGACAGCAGTGACCCTGTAATCATGATGTGTCTGTGGAGCTGTAACTATACTAATACTATACAATACAGATCAGGGGGCATGTGAAGGGTTCATGCTCTGCTGTACTAGTGACACATCCTGAGTATAGTAACACTTCACAGCTGCCCTGTGTCTGTTCTGACAGGGTCTGTTTGTTGCTGGAGATGTGCAGATTTGTATGCTAAGCAGGGGGTATAGGAACACTTGCTCCACACTCATAGATCAGCCCTCTCCTGTCTCCTGACTGTGGAGACGAGCAGCAAGAGCTGCAGCAGACCTAGGCAGGCACACACAGGGTTAACTCTGGCAGCAAACCCTCCCCCCCCCTGTATAGAAGTTATGGAGGAGAGCTTTCTGTGTGCTGAGGGGAGGGGGGAAGAGGGAGGAGAGGAGGCAGACAAGAAGCCCGCCCCTCAAATCAACTGCCAGGCTCACTGACTTAGGCTGAGAGCTTGTAATGAGACAACTCCTTTAAGTAGACAGCAAACAGTGTCAGACAGCTGCTGCTAAAGCCAACAAGATCATGGGGTGCTTAAAAGTGGGTGAGATATCCTTGACGCAAACATACTTAAAGGGGATGTCTTACTACAAAGATTGGCTTTCAACATGTAGGAAATACTAAATGAAGACGTTTTCCAAATATATTGCTTTGTTCATTTTTTTTTGTTGAGGAGCTACAAGTGATTTTATCACCTTCTGAGGGCTCTCAGGTTTCCCAAGTGACCGACCTGTGTACTTCTTCTCCCCTGCTGTTTGTTCTATCTGATAGCAGGGAGTGATGTCATCACACAGGTGAGAGCTTGTGTGTTATCTGATCTTTCAGACAAAAGACAGTAATTACTACTGTTTACTTTAGATAAATCTTCTGCTAGCAGGTCCAGAGAAGTCTAATCTAGACTAATAAACATATGCTAATTACAGACAGCTTGACCAGGAAGTGACTGAGCAAAGCAGCATTATTTCATTCATGCATCCTATGAAATTATGAGATGAGACAACCCCTTTAAGAAATCATTAGTCAGATGGCACATTGATGATTGTATATGGTTTTGGGCACCAGTCCACAAGAAAGACAAAGCAGACATTGAGTGGGTTAGAAAGGTCGGTGACTGTGGCATACAGAATTTAGAAAGATTACCAAAATTAGGGTTCAGTTTTCAAAAATAAAATACGATCTCCTGTGATCTTTTATGACAATGCGGTTTTTAACAAGTTTTTCATCTGGATTTTAGGTTGTTTTTTTTTTGCTTTCAAAAAAAGTCCCATTCATGGCAATGGGGTATTGGATGCGGATCAACGTCCAAAACATTTCTAAGTCACATCTGCATATGGAATACGACGGAAGATTGAGTTAAGTTTTTTTTTACTTTTAAAAATTGACGGAGAATATACACATTTTCTATCGGGGTTCAAGGGGGAAAAATTTATTACTTTGATTTTTTTAACACAAGAACCCCAAGTCAGAATCCGCGTGGATTCCGACTTGAAATACTCGATGTGTGAATGGGCCAAAGGGAACTTTGAGTAAAGGAAATTTTTTTGAAACCTTGAATGTAGTTACAATGAAGTCCAGGTCCTAGATCATAGAAGGTTGGTCGATAATATGTATTCTGATGCCATATTTGGAGTCAGGAAGGGATTTTATTTTGTGTTTGCCTAAGAAAAAAAAAAATTTGATTTTTGGGGGGCGGAGTACTGGGGGTACCGTTTTTTAACCTTTGGGGCTCCCGCCCCAGAGCCTAAAACTCCCCTATTTTGGGGCCAAAAACCGGGGCTCACAGCCCGCAAAAAAAAAACCCCTAACTGCTTAGCCTGGGGGGCAAAGGGGGGAAGCAACGGGGCCCCTATTGCCCGGGAAAGTCGAGGGGGCCGAGAGTCTGCTCCAAACCCCCGAGGCCGTGGATTGCCGCGGGGGACTGCAGCAAAAGCCCCCCCCGGGAGAGAAAGGGGGAAGCGCGGCAATGGGCCAGCTAAGCCCCGGGCCCACACGGCGGTGCCCCCGGACCCCCCAGTGTTTTCCTTCCCCGTGAAGAGGGGCCCCGGGCCCCCAACCCCCCCCCCCCCCGTGCGGCTGCAGCGGGGGAAACCAGCGCCGAGAAACGGGCGGTTTGGGGAAGACGCCCGGGGCACCCGATTTGGCCCCCAGGCGCGGGGGAAAGGGGGGTTGATCGGCAGCGGTGAGCACCGAGGACCCGAAGCGTGGAAGCGGACCCCCCGGGCGCCCCAAAGAAAAACGGCAGCTCAGGACACTCCCCCCGGGTTTTCCCCCCCGGGCCCCCGCAGAAAAGGGGAAACGGCTGCGGGCGGTACCCGACTCGGACCGGTGGTGAACCAGCGCCCAAACCCGGGGGGAAACGGGCAGGCAGGCGGGAGAGCGGGGGGAGGTGGTGGCGGGCCCGGCAGTGACTGAGGGAGACCTTCTGTCCCTCGGAAAGGGCAGGATTTTTTCCCCGGGGGGGGGGGATCAGTCGGCCATCTTGGGGGGGCCTACACTTTTGGCCCTTTCCCCAGGGGACCCGAGGGCAGGTCCCTGACCCAGGGGGTTGCTGGGTGTGTGGGGTTCTCTCCAAAGCGGGGAGGGGACTTTCCGAAACGGCCGGGTTTCCGCCTTTAAGGGGAGGGGATTTTTCCCGGGAGCCTTTCTGCCCCCCCCCCCCTGGACCCCAGTAAAGGGGGGAAACCCCTGGCCGCCATTTTGTTTTTTGGTGGTGGAAACCTTTAACAGTGGGCGCCCCCCATTTTCCTAAACCCCCCCTTTCCGACAAACCAAAACATCCCCAGGGGCCCGGACATTTTTGCAAATGGGGGGAAAGGCTTTTAAATTAAACTCCCTTAACTACCCCAAAATCGTGCTTTCCCCCTTGGGGAAAAGCCAAAAGCGTTTCCGGGACGCGGGGGTGACCACTTTTCCCTACCACCCGGGTTTTAGGGGATAAAACCCTGGCTCAAACCCCCACTGCTATCTTTCCCAGAGCGGGACCCTGCAACACCCAAATTTTTTAAAGGGCCCGGATTGAGGGAGACAACCTGAGCTTGAGATCAGAGCTGCGGGGCCCCTTGCTGCCCCCCCGCCTTTTGGATTGACGGAAACAGAGCGACACCCCGGAACACTGCGGGGGTTTTAAATTTTCTCCTGTCACCTTTTTTGCAGGCCCAACACCAGCAGGCTTTTACCACGGGAGGAGTTTGAAGGTCCAGAACTGCTCGATTTTGTCTTGTACCCTTTGTGATGTCTTTTGGGAAATGTGCTCCTGGATTTCACGGGTGTAATCTAAATTTTTTTCTAGCTAGGGTTGTGAAGTCACAACACTGCGGGCATATTTTTTGGGGTAGTTAGAGGTCCCCAGCGACTTTATTGATTTTTGGGGATTGGGGTTTATTTTCCCTGTCTCTCCCGAAAATCTTTTAAAAACGCTCCCCCGTTCTCTTGTCCCTCGGGAAAAACGGTGGGTTGGAAAAAAATCTATTCAAAACCCAAACCCAAAGAGAAAACACCCAACACGGTCTTCCCCCGCGGCGACAGTTTTCCCCAAAAAGCCGCGAGGGCAGCTAGCCACGTAAAAAGGGGGCCCCCCAAAACCTCCCAAAAACAAAGGGCCCCCCAATTTATGGCTAGGGCCCCCTTCCCCGGGGGACCGGATGGAGGGCCCTCCCCTCTCCGGGGTTCCACCCTTTAGGAGGGGGGGAAAATCCCTTTTCCCAGGCATCCCCCATTTTGGGCCCGGAAAGGTACCCCCCCGGGGGTTTGAGCCTTTTTAAACCCTTTTGGCCGCCAAAACCCCAAGAGGGCCCCAAAGGGATGATGACCCCCAATGAGGGAAAAAAACGATTTAAGGGGTTCTACATATTGATAAAGTCTGCTTTAACAATGTTTTACAGCTAACACCGGGAAAAATGGGCTTGAGAACAAAGGTGAAATCTTGTAAAACCCACCTTTTTTCCAATGTGGAACAATCTCTTGTGCGGGGCGGGGAAAAACTGGGGGCGATTTTAAGAGCCCGGATCGATGATCTGGAGAATTCCAGCGGGAGGAAAATCTCCGCTTTTGGGGGTTTCCCAGAATAAACCGCAGGTAAATCCCTGATTCCCTTCCTAACAGAGAAGCTTCCCAAAGCCTTAGTAGGGACGTTCCCACAGCAAGTATGTTATTGAAAGAGCTCTCGGCGGGGACCAGAGAAAAGGGGGGGAGAGGGAATGGGGAGACCCCCGCCCGGTGATAGCTAAATACCTAAATTTGGGGAAAATTAAGGAGAAAGGTGTTTGGGGGTTTTATAGGGGGGCTTGACATCTTATTTTTAAGAAGGCATCAAAATTCTGGTGTTCCAAGATTTCTCTGCAAGGGGGTGGCCCAAAAAAGAAAGTGTTCACCCCATTTTTTCAGGCATCTCCAGGGGGAGGGGGTTACCCCTTTTGTTCTGTACCCTGCAAAGCCCAAAAATACGGGTGGGGGAAGGCAGATGATTTTTTAAGACCCCCCCCAAACTCGGCCCATTTTTCCCGTTGAGGAGGGTTAGCTAGGGGAAAGGGCCCGATATTTAGGGAGGGCAAAAGGGGGAAATTTTTTTAAACTAGTGATCCCCTGATTTTCTGCTAGATGCCCGCTGGGTTTATTCAAGACTGTGGTCGGTCAAATTCCCCCGGACCCCCTTTTGGGGTTTCCCAAAAGTTTTTAAAAGTTTTTGTTATTTTTTAAAATTTTTGATGAATGTATGTGCTTGTTCTCCGGGTCCCGGGCCCCAAAGGGGGGGTTGGGTTTTAAAAAAGGGTTGTGGTTCCTGGGCCCCCGGAAGGCCCCACACACCCGGAAAATGTGCCCCGTTGCTCGCTGGGGAAAAGGGGGCATTTGGGAATTGGAAAAAAAACCCCATTTAAAGGGAATGATGAGTGGTGTTTAAAAGAAGGGGGGGGGCTAGTGGTGGTTTACTCGGAAGAGGGGCCAATTTTAGGGGTGATTACTTGGGAAAGTGGCAGGACTCAACAATCCTAAATTAAAAAAGGGAAAAAAGGTGGCGTGCATCTGAAACGTTCAAACCTGATATAATTTTTTGCCAAAAAAAAACCCCCCGGGGGGAAGGGTAAAAAAGGTTGGGGCTGCGGTGGGCCCCCGGTTTTTTGTCCGCCCCAGGGGCCCAAAAAAAATTTTTCCAAAAACAAGATGGGTGGCCATTTTATTTCGAAGGGGTTGGATTATTCATAGGGAAGATAAAAGATGAAGGGGGCAGATAAAATTTTGCCAAAAATTTTCGCTTTCCCCCGGGCCTCATACCACTGGTAAATGTATATGCCCCTTAAACTATTAAATACAAATTTTTTCGTTTTTAAACAAAAATTTTTCTAGCTCCCGGGCGGGAAAACGGGGTAATCTTGGGAGGGATTTTAACGCAACTCAATGTCCCTTCTCTAGATAGGGGCGGGAATTTAAAAAGGGCGCAATCCCCCGCGGGGGGGGAAAATTTCTTAGCCACAGACGACAATGCGCTTTGTGGTTACCCTTGGCCCGCACTCTTTAAAAATTTGGGGGCAAAAAAGTTACATAACAAATCCGCGGTGCATAAAAGTTTTAGAGGGAAAAGATTTTTTTTATTTCCCTGGAAAATGGGGGGGAGGGGTCTTGGACTTAAGGTCCATCCAATTTTCTATTTTCCGACCCTGGGCCCCCGGGCAAAGGGTTTCTGATCTCGCGCTCAACACCACAAGCCAAAAGAGATTCGGGGATTCCCCGGGAATTTTCTGCAATCTGAGGGGCTTCAAGTCCCTTTTTGCAGGTTCCCCTGGACTAACTACGTTGGGTGGTTTAAACTAGCGACATAGGGAATGCTCCCTTTTTTTGGGCTGCTGCAAAAGGGGAAAAAGGGTTCCCTAAACATTAATTATGTTGGGGCAAAAGAAGAAAAGGCTCAAAAACCCAAATTTTAAAAAAATTTCAGACAACACTGCGGGGCAGCACAAAAGGGGAAATTTGGGGATCACTCCCTTTGGGGGCCCCCGCAAAAAAGGGTCTTTCAAAAAAGCCAAAAACAGTTGGGCTCTTTTGTTTCAAAAATCAGGGTAAATTGGGTGGGTTAAGCTTAACCAGAATAGATTACTTTTGGGGGGGGAATCGAGATAGTGGGGGGCAAAGGGGAAATTTGGGTTTGGGCCCAACATAGCCGTAAAAACCCGTGCTGGTCTTGAAGGACCCGAACCCCTGTTACCAATACCAAAGGCGCCAGAAGAGTTTTCAAAAATATTAATGGATTTTTTTGAAGGGCTTATAGGCACCCCCACTGACATGGGCAGATAAATTCTTTTCCCGGATGTAAATCCCCTCCCGGGGGTTTTGTGAAAAACAAACAGGGGCCTTTTTTTGGGGGAGCCCAACACAGAAGAGGAGGTGAGGAAAGCCATAGCAATCCTCGCCTACTAAGAAAAACCCCCCCGGGGGCCCCGGGTTTGGTATGGTTTTTGAATTTTTTCAAAATCCCATCGGTTGAAGTGACGCCAACATTGGTTGGCCCATATAATGGGAAAATACCCCCGGGGGAAACAGGGGGGCAATGGAGCTATTTTCGGGAAAGTTTAACGATCTTGCTTCCCAAAACTGGGCAAGGGTCACAATCAGGTTAAAAAAAAATCGCCCCAAAAAGCGTTATCAATTTTTGGGTTTTCAAGCTTTTAAACCCAAAAATTTTTGGGACCGCCCCCCAGACTTTTTTCCCCCGGGTATAAACACATCCCGGGACCCAAGGGGGTTTGTTTCAGGGATTTAAGCAGGTTTTAAAAAAATTTTTGGACAGTGGGGGGGGGACGGTGAGGGGCCCCGGGGGCCTTCTTTGGAATCTTGATGCTTTTACGCCTAGACGCCGAAAAGGAAAAAGACAAGGTTTCGTGGCCCTTCCTGTCCCGCTACCTTGTTAAAAAGAAATTTCGGCCCCGTTTTTTTTAGAAATTTAATTTCTTACCCTTTCCCGGAAGGGGGTGTCACTAATCTTTTAATTAATGGATTACTTTAAACCCCCCCCAAAAGGGCATGTTTAGAGATTTCTAGGCAAGGGGTTTTTCCCCCTTCTCCATTGCTTTTTTGATCTCGCAAATTGATCCGCTAATTTTTTACCCAAAACCCAGTTCGGCCCCCAAGGGAAAAAGGCTGATTCCCCCATCTTTGGGGAAAAGTGGGTTTTTCAGACAAGTGATGATTTAATTTTTGAAGAACCCACGACACAACCGGGGGGGGGCTGCGGGGGCCCGCAGGGATGGGCTCCCTTTCAGGGTATTATGTTTAAAAGGACAAAAAGAAATGCCATGGAATTTGGGGACCCCCGAAACCTACGTGGGGCCACCCCTTTACCCCCTTTAAAATTTGGGGTAAGCCAAAAATTTAATTTGGGGGTAAAACAATATAAGGCCCCTTTCCCACTAGTTTTTAAAGATAACATCCAACCCCATATAACCCCCGCTGGAAAAAGAGGCTACATGCATGGAGGCAACTGGCCGGGTGTCTTTTCGTGGGGAGGGGGAATTGGTTTAAATTGGTGGAATTTTCCCCAAGGGTTTTTTTAAAAACTCCTACAATCCCCTTTTCCCCTTTATATTTAGGCGTAAAGGGTGAGTACGCTGAATGCGCTATTCCGACCCATTTAAACTGGGGGGGTAAAAAAGGGCCCCGGATTCCGCTAATAAATTTTTTTACAGAGCCCAAGGACAACGGGGGTTTTTAAATTTTCCCAACATTCGACATACAATGTGGCCAAGCTGGGCCGTATGGGGAAAAAAGATTGGCCCGCAAAAAAATTCAAATAAACACAGACCCCAAGGTGGAGCAATCACTTTTAGGAAGATCTCCTTTGTAAAAATTTTTTGCATCGGGCCCCCTGCACAAAACCCCGAAAAAGTTAAAGCCCCAACCCCCTGTATTTTCAAAATGGCGGGGTGGCAAAAATGAGGGGGGCCCCCTTGGACTTACTCCCCTGTCTTTTGTTTTGCACAATTTATAGGCAAACCAATTTTTTTGGGAAGGGAAATCCCAAAAGGGAATTCTCAGGTGGGAGAAAAAAGGGGGAAAATTCCCCATTTAATATACAATTTTAATAGATGGGGAAAAACGCATAGGGTCCTTTCAAATTTAGGAAATAAAAGAGAAGGTTTCCCCGGGGGGCAGGGGGCCCTTCTTTCCCCTATTTTTTGTGCCCGCAGCTACGCCCTAGGCCGATTTCCCCACTTCACGCCCGGGGGAAGGGATCCTTTTAAAACGTAGGCTCTTTCTCAAGAAAACAACCGAAAAAGGGGGGGATTACCTACAAATTTCAAAGCTTTTACATACCCACTAGATTTTTAGGCTCAACCATGGCCAAAATTGGGAAATGGGGGGGAGATTCCCGTTGGAGGTCCCACCCCGCTATTGCAGCGTTGGGCCAACAGTTCGCAAATTTCCCCTTCCCCCCCCCCGTAGGGGATGGGGAGGGCCCTCCAGTTTTTACCACGGGCGTACATCACCCCAGTCAGGGGATAAATGCATGGGCATTTTGAGACAACAAAAGCTTCCGGGTTTTGGTGCACAGGGAAACGGATATCTTTTCCACTGCTTGGGGGAGTGCCCGTGATCCCAAAACCCTTTTTGGGGCCGGGTGATGACATTTTCAAGGGGGCACTTTAAATTAAAATATGTTCCCCAAAAAAACCCTCTAAAGGGCCCATATTCGGGGAATTTTAATACCCGGATGACCCCATGTGAAAACCGGGGAAACAGGGGAAAAAATTATATATATCTCGCGGTAGGCGTTTAAAAACCCTCTTGAACAACCCCGGTACATGAGTCCAAACGCCTCCCTTTTTAGATGTTTTTTTGGGAAAAAAATTTCTTCCTTTCTGAAAATGGATTTGGGGGAGGCCCCCAGGGAGGAAGGAGATCATTTTCCCAAAAAAATTTTTTTTAGTTTGGGGCAGTTTTAAACCCCCCGCTCCCCCAAGAATTTCAAGAAGCCATCAAAGAATGTTTTAGCCCCTTTTTCCCCTGGGTTTCCCAAAAGCAAAATTTTTGATTTGGGGAGGTCCAAAATTTTAAGGGGCTCAGAGATTTGAAAGGGGCCAGAGGTTTTGGGGTTTATGGATTGGGATTTTACAATATTGTTGGGGGACCAAAGCGCCGGCCCGTAAAATAGGAGAAAATTTAGGTACCGGGGTGAGGGGAGCCGCATAGATCGATCGAAAAAGGTTTACAGCAGGGGGTTTGGGGGGTGGGGCCCCCGAATGGAACTTGTTTGTATGTTTGGGGGGACGTGTTTTTCCCTTTGTCTGAGCCTAACGTTGTAGAAAAGTCTTCTTGCTCTTGTGACTTGTACATTTCCTTTTTTTTTTTTCTTTGACTTTTTGAGAGCCCAACGCTTTTAGGGTGAAAGGTTTTGAAAAATGACAGTTTAAAATAAAGGAAAGTAAAAATCTTTAAAAACCAAAGCTCTTGAGGGATCATCTATAACTAGATAGTTTTTGTAGTGATATTACCCGAGGATTGGAATTGACCCTTTTGGGAAAAAACCCCGAGACTGCAGCGAAGGGTCGGAAAAAAGGTTTTTAAAGTGTTTAGGTTTTTTTTTGAATTTTACATAAAATAAAAAAATGGGGAAAGTGGTATGTAAGTTTTTAATGTACCCCCAAAAGTTAAAACCCATGATGTAAATTTGCAAAAAGTACCTCTCAAACTTGTAATTTTTTCTGTACTTTGTTTCCTAATAAAGACATTTTGAAAAGAAAAGAAAAATTTAATTTATTCTCATCGGGGAGCAAGGTTTTGGGGTCCACTGGTTCAATTTTGCAGGCAAATCGGCTGAAGTGGATGGACTTATGTTTTTTTCAGTTGTACGAACTTTGTTACTGTGCTTGGAGAAGAAATACAGGCAGTCCCCGGGTAACAAACAAGATAGGGACTGTAAGCTTGTTCTTAAGATGAATTTGTATGTTAGTTATACCCCCCTTGCCCTTACTGGCCCTCTGTATACCCCCGTGGCCCTGCCTGGCGCTATATACCCCCCTGGCCCTGCCTGGTGCTATATACCCCCCTGGCCCTGCCTTGCCCTCTGTATACCCCCCTGGCCCTGCCTGGCCCTCTGTATACCCCTCTGGCCCTGCCTGGCCCT
The DNA here is from genome assembly GCA_025379985.1 of Phyllomedusa bahiana. Classification (NCBI taxonomy): domain Eukaryota; kingdom Metazoa; phylum Chordata; class Amphibia; order Anura; family Hylidae; genus Phyllomedusa; species Phyllomedusa bahiana. Next base: position 18,190 of record JAODAL010022365.1, on the reverse strand, counting down.
CTGTATACCCCCCTGGCCCTCTGTATACCCCCTGGCCCTGCCTGGCGCTATATACCCCCCTGGACCTGCCTGGCCCTCTTTATACCCCCTGGCCCTGCCTGGCCCTCTGTATACCCCCCTGGCCTGCCTGCCCTTCTATACCCCCGGCCCTGCCTGGCCCTCTCTATACCCCCCGGCCCTGCCTGGTCCCTCTGTATACCCCCCTGGCCCTGCCTGGCCTCTGTATACCCCCTGGCCCTGCCTGGCCCTCTGTATACCCCCCTGGCCCTGCCTGGCCCTCTCTATACCCCCGGCCCTGCCTGGCCCTCTCTATACCCCCCGGCCCTGCCTGGCCCTCTCTATCCCCCCCTGGCCCTGCCTGGCCCTCTGTATACCCCCCGGGCCCGGCCGGGCCCTCTGTATAGCCCCCTGGTCCTGCCTGGCCCACTCGATACCCCCTGGCCTGCCTCGCTATAGACTGCCCATGCCTGGCTATAGACTGCCCCTGCCTACCTATATGATTCCCTGCCTGGCTATAGAGTGCCCCTGCCTACCTATAGGATGACCTGCCTGGCTACAGACTGCCCCGGCCTGCCCACGTAATGGCCCTGACAGCTACTGACTGCCCCTGGCCCTACACGGCTGATTCCAGGGGACAGCCCCAGCTACCTGGCTAGGTACTGGGGTAGGCCCTGTCTACCTACCAAATTAATGGAGGAAGGCCCTTTTTACCTAGCTAATGAGGGTCACTTCATTTTTTTTTATCTGACATTTTTTAATTTCTAATTTTTCGGGTCTAACATACGCTGTTTGGGGAATTGATAGGAAAGTGCTGGAAGAGAGAGGAGTCTCAGATGTATTTGTGGTAAATTCTACAGGGACGAGTAGTGGCCACTAGAAGAAGACACTGCATGCTGTACTGGACAGAGAAAGAAATGGAGGGGAACGACTCATCAGGGAAGACATCATGGAGGTTTGTGCCAGAAGAAGAAAAGGAGAAGAGAACAACTCCCATCATGATGACGTCTCCTGTGAGTCTCTGCTGTCAGGGGTAAGTTTACTTCTGTGTTGAGTCAGTGCTGTGTTCATGTGATGGTGACCTGACTACTGGGGATGTGATTGGTGGGGTTGTAGGTTATGCTGGTGCTTATGTAGTGTCAGTGTGGGCTTGTCCCGGATTGTAAAGCAAGTGCACACCTGACTCTGTGATGAGGGGTTTCTCTGCACCACTTTCTTTCTTGCTTGTATGTAGGGAGTAATATATCACTGCAAATTATAATCCCTGTTAAAACATAACTTTTACTAGACTATCTAAAATTATGCAATCTAATCCCCTATAGATTACCACTACATACCTAGATGATACAGCATACTGTGTACTATCCGTCAGTGGAGTAATCGCCCCCGATAAAGGGCGGCTCCGCTTTTATGACAGATATATCACTATATACGTGTATAAAACCTTACATCCCAGCTATCCCGACGCGTTTCCCCCGTACAATTTTAGGGTTCATCAGGGGATTCAAAAACTCCTCTCGCTGTGGAATAAGAGAAAGCTATTTACAAGGGCATATAAAAAAACATTTTCTAAAAACCCATTTTAAACCTCCATTAAAATTAGGTAGGGGAAATGATATTTAAACTTAGATGTGCCGGGTAAAAAAAGATACCCCCGCAGTTTCCTTTTTTTGCTGGCACCCGGGATAAGGGGGGATACAGAGCAAATCATCTCCGTTTCCCCTTAAAAATCCCTTCAAGGGACCCCTCAAATGTATAACAATAAAACCCCCAAAACATTTCCCAAATTTGGGTTTTGTTTATTTTTTTCCTTTTTGCCGGGCCCTTTTATAATGTGTGCACGTACCCCCTATTTTGATTTACCCGGCTTTCCCGGATACTAAACCTGCGCTTGGTGGGGGGAAAAGGGCATGTAATTTCCGGTTGGTCCCGGGGGCGGGAACGATACTGCGCATGTCTACAAACCCGGCCCAGAAAATGCGGCGCCCGGCGTTTAAATACTGCATGGCTGTCTGGAAAAAAGAAACATGTCCCCTCCGGTTAGTGTGCCGGGTTTCCCCACTGTGCTTAAAAATACATTTTCGTGGGGCCCTAAAAATGTGCGCCTGACCCATAAAATGCCCAAAACCCAGGCAGAGATCCCAATGGAAAGTGCCTAAATTTTTGACGCCCCCCCTTCCACCCCCAAATTTTATTGATGGGCAGATATTGCGGGGGGGACTTTCTCATCTTTATTCTCTAAATTTCCCAGACAATTACTATATTACGGGGAACACATAGTTTAACAGGGGTTTTGTACAGGGCAAAGATTTGGGGTTACAGACTTTTCACGGGCCCTCAGCGGGACATAAAATTATCAAAATGTAAGTAATAATAAAATATATTTTAAAAAATAATGATATAGTAACTGATGCATATCTAATGGTCAGATTTGAAAAATCAATATTTGGTCCTCCATGGGGGGAAAAGGTGCGAAAAAAACCAGAGGGGGTGAACAGCCCAAAGCAGAGTCTATTCAATAAAACAAAAATTGAAAAAAGTTAATTGAGGCCCTTTGGATGAACTGGGGTCCATACGATAAAATCCATTGGGCCTTTTTTAATAGGTTTCCCGGTCTTTTCCCTTTCCCCTCCTCTGGGGGAAGGCTTAGCCTCTAAGATAAAAAAGGCGAAAGAGTTTCCTTTCCCACCTTTATGATGTTCCCAACATGTCGGGCAAATGGGTGTCTCTCCTATTTGTTTTATCCCCAGATGTTTCCCACTCTTTTTTTAAATTTTTCCTTTTTTTTCCCAAAAAAATTTATAATTAATTTGGGCGGGGATATCCCACAAAATGGGACAAATTTTTGTCCTACAGTTGGAAAAAATCACGAAGGGAAAAATTTTTTCCCCCATTAGAGGCACTTGTAAAGGGATTTGTTTCCCGTATAAAATGGGCAGGCTACACATCTCTGCCCACATTTAAAACATACCAATCGGTCCCCTTTCCCAAAACCACGTCCCTTTGGGAAGGTATTGGTGTGTAGTGGCAAAATGGATCGGGTTATCCTTGAAAAGAATTTACCCCCCCCCAAAGTTACCCAAAGGGGTTGAAGGAAGGTACCCTTTAAAACCCCTGACCCAAAAATTTTAAGTTTCCCCATATTTTTTAAGGATTTTAAAAATTTTATTCTAGATTTCTTTCATAAAAAGTTGCAAACTATACGTGCTTTTTGTTGTCTTTATCTTCCTGGGGTTTACCTTGTAGCAAAGTTGTCCTTTTTCTGTTTTTGTGCATGCCTGAAGGCTTTTTCCAGGACTCTTGGGGGTACCCTCGATTAAAAAAATCTCTCTTCAGACCCCTTTGACTGTCTCCAAAAAGCCCTCGTTTTGGGCCCCCCAATTTTTCCCCCCCCTTAAAACTCTCGGGAAATTTTAAACCCTTCGGTTTTCCCTTTTCCCCCTACGGGGAAAAATGGATGGTAATTTTCCAAAGGGTGAAAACAAGTGTTTTTTGCTGGGGGTTTTTCCTATACAAAATCGTGTAAATTATTACCATTTGAATCTTTGATGAAAAGGGAAAAATCCAAGAAGGGTAAACTCTCTCCGAAATTTAAAATTGTGAAATGCATCCCGATTTTGTTTTTTTTAAAGGTTTGGAAAACCAAAACTCCTAAAAAAAAAAAAAAAAAAAAAAAATGACATTTGTTACCCCCCCGGGAGGATGATGAGGGTCATAAATTTTAAACCCTCCCCCAGAAAAAAATTGGGGGGGCCCCTTTAAATCACCCCCGGGTTGAGATAAAAAGGAAAGCCTCCACCACCCCAAGGAACAGATTTGCATAAGGGGGAAAGCCCCAAGGGCTCCCATTGCGGTGCCCCGAGCTGGTGGGGGTCTTGTTGAAAAAGAAAAAAATAATTATGTTTTCCCAAAAAAGAAAGGGAGTCTAATGAAAAAAAGCATTGTGAGCCTGGAATTCAATACTTTTTTGTGGCCCAAAAAAATATTCACGGGGCCTGAATCCCTTTTTTCGTGTGGGTTTATTACTAAAACAGGTTTTCAATCTATGGGGCCCCAAATAGAAATTTTTTATTAACTGAAAACCCGCCCAAATCTACGAAAAAGATCAAAAAAGTGTTTTTATGTGGTTGGAAAAGTGGTTAAAAAGCCCTTAAGATATTTTTATGTAGACCCCTTACATTTTGCGAAATTTTGATCCTACACCTGGGGGGGGGGGGGGACCTTTTATTTGGTCTCCCTTTTAAATTTGGAGTATGGGCCCTTATGGATTTGGGATCGAGAAAGAATGCCCGGTTTTTGGGGAAATTAGAAGGCATCAAAAATTTGAATTTTTTGTGTGATATTCGGGCCTGTCTCTAAGCCCCCCACAAGATCCTTTTTTTTTTCCCATAATAAAGGTTGTTTTTGGGATCTAAAGAAAGTGTCATAATGCCTTTTGCCCTTTGAAAAGTTCATTACACATTGTTTTTTCATGTTTTGATTTAGTATGGACTTTTTTTCCCCCCCTTTATGGAGGGTTTGATAATTTTTGGGAATTTTTCCTTTCCCAGTGCTGACAAGCTTCAAAAAAAATTTTTCCTTTCTTATTAAGATTGTTTTTGGAATGGAAAACCTCTGTTCACCCAGATAACAAAATTTCCCTTTTTGAGACTATTTGCAAAAATAAATAAAATTTCCCCCGTGTAAAAAAACCCGGGACTCGGGGGCTTCTCCCTACTTTTGATTTTCCCAATTTAGTTTGCCCCCTTTTTAATTTCTTCCTCCTCCATGGGGGGACCCAAAGTACGTATCCCCTTAGATCCTGTGTCGTAACACCCAATTGCGGCATTTAAATTTTTCATCTTTGTTTTTAAAAAAAATTTATGCCACTTGAGTTACGCACAAATAGTTTGAAAATCTTTAGTCCTTAAAAAAATCGCCCCCCTAAACTTTTTTGGTCGGCACAAAAGTCAGGACCTTGTAGAATCTGTAGTTTCTTTTAAAAAATTTGGGCCCTTGTCTGTAAGTTAATTATTTTATGCTGTTTCTAAGTCTTTTTTCTGACGGTGTCTCGGGCCGGAAACCGGGGCCTCTCCACCCCTCTAAAAAAAGGGGAGAAATTTGGAAAGTTGCCAAAAGGATGAGGGGCATAAAAAACCCTTTATGTCCCCCCCTTCCCCCTTTGAATTCTGGGGTGGACCCCATTTTCTGTTCTAGTCCCTCTTGTTCTTCCCTAGATCTTATAGTTGTTTGTAAATTTGGTTTGAAGATTCTGGTCAGTTGACAATATTTTCTTGGGGGTGTGGGCTTAGTTTTTAAAAAAATTAAGGCTCTCCCTTCTTAAATTTTTGGGAAGGGTTTCCCTTAGATATTTTTTGGTTTCCGTGCCTTAGCCCCTGTCTGAAAATTTTTCTATAGATTTTTGGTTGGCTTTGTTCTCTCCTAGTAAAGCCCAGGATCCCCTCCTAAGTTTTGATGCTTGTTCTATCAAATTTTTTGGGATTTGGGATAGAATCTTTCTAGTTTTTTTAATTTTCCTCCTTTAATAGGATTTTCAAAAGGGTCTCCCTAAGCTATCTATGAGTTCTGTTTCCCACTCTGCCAACAGGGATTCGACTGTGTTCTAATGGAGGTGTTATGTAGTTTCCCAAAGGGTCAATGGGTAAAATTTTTACGTGTTTCGATTTTTTTTCCCTCAAATTTTTTGTGCCCCCCACTAAGTTTTAAATTATTGGCCCCCGGTTTAAAGTGTTTTATAGTTTTTTAAAATAAAAACCCTTTAAATCTGAAAAGAATCACTCTGATCTACTCCCCCTCAACGTTGAAAAACACCGCTCTTCCCCTTCAGTTCCCATTTCTTTTTTTTCCACAGGGCCACTTAAAAAACTGGCCCAATAATATTGTTTTTACTGAAAATTTCTATAAAAACCCAGGGGTTTAAAACCAATATATCATTGCAAATTTAATCCCTGAAAAAACAAAACTTTTATTTAAAATATTTTAAAATTATGAAATTTAAAAACCCCCCTATTTTATTACCACTACTTACCTAAGATAAAGCATACTGTGTACTATCCGTCAGTGGGGGTTTTTCGCCCCGAAAAAGGGGCGGCCCCGCTTTTATGAAGAAATATCACTTTTGCGTGTATAAAATTTTAAACCATCCCGCTACCCCACGCTTTTCCCCCCTTTACATTTTTGGGGGTTCATCAGGGGATTAAAAAACTCCTCTCGCTGGGGAAATTAAGAGTACGCAATATAAAACGCATATACAAACATGTCTACAACACATATACCCCCTTTATTAAAAAAATTAGGTAGGGAGATGATACTTAATTTTAGATGCTGCCAGGTATAAAAATTGATGCCCCCGCAGCCCCCTTTGGTTTGTGGCCCCCGGGAAAAAGGGGTTTTTACAAAAGAAATTCATCTCCGTTTCCCCTTAAATCCTTAAATGACCCCCAAAAAGTTTTAAACAATAAGCCCCTAATACTTCCGAATTGGTGTGGGGTTAGTTTTTTCCCTATTGGGGGGGTTTCCTATATAATGTGTCCCAGTACCCCAACTATTTTTTGGATTTACCCGGCGTTCCGGATACTAAACTGCGCATGTATTTCAAAATTTTAGGGCCTTTTTTTAAAGTGGCCCTTTTGGATAAAAAAGAAATGGCAAAAATTGAGGAAAGAGGGGGTGTTTTCGCGTTGGGGTTTGGAGTCAGATCAGGTGATCTTTCAGATTTAAGAGTTGGTTTATTCAAAAACTATTTTTGTTACCAAAGCCAATATTAAATCTTGGGGGGAGGAAACAAACATTAGGCTTTTATATCGAATCACGTATTTTCCCCCAGTGGACTTAAAAAATTACATAACCCCTGCCATTAGATCAAAAGTTAAACCCTTGTGGTAGGGGGAAAAAAACAAAACCTCATAGAAAAGCTCTGTAACATTAAAAAAATTCTTATTAAAGGGGGAAAAATAAAACACTAAAAAAGTACTTTAAAAATCTAAATAATTTGATAGAAAAAAAAGCATCAAAAAAACTTAGGGGGGATCCTGACTTTACTAGGAGGGGGAAAAAAAGCCTACAAAAATTATAGAAAAATATCAGACAGGACTGAAAGGGACGGAAACGCAAACAATAAATTAAAGGGGCCTTCAAGAATTTAAGGGAAGGGAGAGCCTTCAAATTTTTTTAAAAACTTAAACCCCCTACCCCAGAGGGGTTTTGTCATTTTGAAGAAAAATCTTCAGTACCCCAATTTTTCCCAAAAAAAATATAAGATCTGGGGAAGAACGAGGGACTAGAAAGAGAAAATGGGGTCCACGCCGAAAATTTAGGGGAATGGGGGTAATTTTTGGAAATTTTTATGCCTCCCCCCCTCCTCTGGCAACTAAATACACCCCTTGGGAGGCCCCCAGGGTTGGAGAGGCCCGGTCCGGGCCTTTAGGGCCCTTCCCGAAACCCTTTATATCAGATCAACATCAGATAATTAAACCTCACAGACAGGCAACTGAGTTAAAAAAAAACTACAGATTCTACAGAGGGGGTTTACTTTTGTGCCGACCACCAAAGTTTAGCGAATTTTTTTTGGATAAAGATTTTATTTTTTGGGCGTTTGCTCAAGTTTGGATTTAAAATTTTTTAAAAAACCAAAAAATGAAAATTTAATGCCCCCGAATTGGGTGTGAGAAAAAAGGATTTTTGAGGGTATTTTAAGGGATTTGGTGTCCCTTATGGAGGAGGGAAAAAAATTTAAAAGAGGGGAAAAAAACAAATTTAAAATCAAAAGTAGGAGAATGCCCCCGAGTCAGTTGGAATTTCACGTGAAATTGATTTATTTTTGCAAATAGTCTCCCAAGAATTTCGTGATCTGGGTGAACAGAGGGTACCATTTTCCAAAAACCCAAACTTTTTAGAGAGGGGAAATTTGGGAAACCCTTGTAGCACTGGGGAAAGGGATAAGTCTATTAAAAAATCAAACCCCCGATAAGGGGGGAAATATAGTTATACTAAATCATGACATGTATAAACAGATGTGTAATTTATTTTCCCAAAGGGCAAAAGGGGATTATGACACTTTTCTTTAGATCCAAAACAAAATTTTTTTATGGTATTAGAAAGGATATTGTGGAGGGTTTTGAGGGCAGGTGATATCACCCCACAGAATTCCCAAAATTTTGATGCCCTTTTAAACCCCAAATACCCACCCTTTACTCGATCCCTAAGATCCCTAAAGGGCCCATACTCCCCTTAAAAAAGGGAGACCAATAGTCTCAGGTTTAGGATTTAATTACGCAAAAAGTAGGGGTTAAATAGATAAATTTTCTTACAAAGGGCTTTGTAACCAAATTGCCATCCTACATAAGAGGGCAAATTCTGATCTTTTGCGTAGTTTGGTGGGATTACGTTAAAAAAGAAGTACTATTGGGCTCTATAGATGTAGGAAAAGCCCGTATAGTTTAAAATCCCCCCACAAAATTTGGATTTTAGGGAGTTTTGAATATTTTTTGTCCACAAGAAAATATAGAATTCGGGTCACAATGCTTTTTTAAATTTGACTACTTGCTTTGTGCTTAAAACAAAAATTATTTTGTCTTTTTCAACAAGAAACCTTTCCAAAAGCTCAGGGGCACCGCAATTTGGGGGCCCCTTTTTGCTCCCGCTTATGAAATTGTTCCTGGGGCTGGTGGGGGGGCTACCTTGATTTCTCAAAACCCGGGGGTGATAATGGCCCCCCGATTTTATTCTGGGGAGGTACCATTGATGACATCATCCCCTCCCCCTTTGGGGGGGAACAAGGGGTCACTTTGAGGAGTTTGTTGCGCAACTTAATAAAAAAAAATCGGTTTGCATTTACATTTTAAATTTCAAAGGGGAGGGTGTTTTACCCTTCTTGGATGTCCTTATCATCAAAAATTTTAAAGGTAATATTCACACAGATATGTATAGGAAACCCAAAGCAAAATAACAGCTTGTTACACTGGGAAAAGTAACCATTTTTGCCCTGTAGGAGAGGAATACCCAAAAGGGGCAATTTTTTTGAGAGTTAAAAGGGAAAATTTCTCCCCGAGATGAGGAAATTTAGGAGACCGTCAGGTTTGCTGAGAGAGGGGTTTTTGAAACGGGATATCCCTTTAAAAGGGGGTCCTGGAATCAGCCTTTAGGATGCACAAAAAAAAAAAGAATAGGGACAAATTTGCTACAAAGGGAAACCCCGGGGAAAATAAAGACAACCCAAAAAAGCACGTATTGTTGCAAAATTTTTTATGACAAAAAATCTTGAAGTAGTTTAAAATCCTTAAAAAAAAATTGGGGGAAACTTTAAAGTTGGATAGGATTTTTTTAGAAGGATACCTTCCTTCAACCCCCTCGATAAGTTTTCGGAGGGGTTGATTTTCAAGGATAGACTGTTCCCTAGCCATAAAAGCCAATACCTTCCCCAAAGGGACGTGGTTTGGGAAAAGGGGACCCATTTGGGATGTTTAAAAGTGGGGGAGAGGGTGTGTTTGCCTGCCTTTTAAAACAAAAAACTAAATCCTTCACAAGTTTCCCCTTTAAAGGAAAAAAAAATTTTTTTTTCCTGATTTTTCCAACTTTAGGAAATCATGAGTAGTTTTTATTTTTATATGCCCCTGCCAAATTAATTATATTGGAAAAAAAAAAGGAGGGAAAATTTAAAAGAGGGGGGGAGAAACATCTGGGGGGATTACGAAAAAAGGAGAGACACGCCTTTGCCCGAATGTGTTGGGAACATTTATAATGGTGAATGGGGAAAACTTGCGCTTTTTGATCTTCGAGGTCGTAAGACCTTCCCCCAGAGGAGGGGGGGAAAGGGATAGACGAATCCCTTTTTAAAGGGGGCCCAAAGGATTTATGGGTGGAATAAGTTCATTCCAAAAGGGGCCCCATTTTGGGCTTTGCCCAAATTTTGGGTTTTTTTATTGAATGGACTCTGTTTGGGTTTTTCACCCTGCTTTTGGGTTTTTTTCGCCTTTTCCATGGAGGGGCCCCTATTTATTTTTCAAAAACGCCATTAGATATGCATCAGTAGTATATCATTATTTTTTTTCTATTCATTGGGTTTTCTTAAAAGTCTGATAAATTTTTTGTTTAGCTGAGGACAGTGAATGTCTGTAAACCCCCAAATCTTTGGCCCCGTACTAAAGGCCCCTGTTAAAAATATGTGTGTCTGTAATATGTAATTGCTCTGGGAAATTTAGAGAATTAAAGGGAGACGGGCCCGCCGCAATAGTTTTGCTATCCCAAAATTCATTGGAGTGGGTGGGGTGGCGTCAGGAATGAGTGCATTTCCTTTGGGTTTTTCTTGTGTTCTGGGGGAGTTTATGTGGTTTTAGGCGCCATTTGAGCCTCAGCGAACTGATTTTTAAGAAAATTTATTTATCCCGGCAGCCCCTTAAACCCGGGGGGGTGGACATGTATCTTTTTTTCCGACATGCGCGTGCAGTATTTAGAAGGGCCGGGGGGGCCGCATGGCTGGGCCGGCTTTAAAACATGCGCAAGCTATCGTTCCCCCGGGCACCAACCGGGAAATGGGCATGCATTTCCCTTCCCGGGCATGCCCTAGTTCAGTATCCGGAACGCCCGGGGAATTTAAAGATAGTGGGGTTTGTGGGACAATTATATAGGAACCCGGCAATAGGTATAAAAAAACCCCCCCAATTGGAAGTGTTAGGGGCTTGATTGTTATACATTTGAGGGGGTATAAGGTATTTTTAAAGGGAAAACGGAGATGAAATTTTCCTGTATCCCTTTTTATCCTGGGTGCCAGCATACCCAAAGGGGCTGCGGGGGGTCATCTTTTTATACCTGGCAGCCCCTAAGTTAAGGGATCAGTTTTCCCCTACCTAATTTGAAAACGAGGGGATATGGTTGTAGGGCATGTTGTATATGCGTTTTTATATAGCGTATTTATTTTCCCCAGCGAGAGGAGTTTTTGGAAACCCCTGATGAACCCCAAAAATTTTTACGGGGGAAAAGCGTCGGGATAAACTGGGATGTAAGGTTTTATTTCCGTATATAGTATTTTTGTCTGTCATAAAAGCGGAGCGCCCCCTTTTTCGGGGCAATTTTTCCCCTTTACGGGGTTTGTACACAGTATGCTGTATCATCTTTGGGATGTAGTGGTAAAATTTTTTAGGGGGTTTTGATTGGAAAAATTTTAGATAGCTGTAAAAAATTATTTTTTTAACAGGGATTTTATTTTTCGTGATTATTGGGGTTTTTTCCTCTGTTTATATAGAATTTGCAGTATTTCTTGTATGTAGGGGGGCTCTCACACGGGAGCGGTTTTGTTGCATTTTTTTTTGCGGTTTTTTTTTTTTTTTTGTGCAGAAAAAGTTTTCAGCATTAAAAAACTCTGGGCCCTTTTTGCACAAAAAAGCACCAAAAAAAAAACATAAATGCACCAAAAAAAGCTCCGTGTGAAAACCCCTTCATGGTTAGTTTTTTTAGAAAAATGGCGAGGTGCGAGAACAAGGGGAAATTTTTTAAAATGGTTTTTGTAAGTGGGCTGGTGGGGGGTTTGTGCCCGGGGTGGTTTTTTTTCCAGTCCCGGGCCCCGAGGAGGGGGATGTGTTTTTAGGCAGTAGTCAGGGGGTTATAGAAATGTTGGGTGGGGGGGGCATTTTATGTTTGCACTAGGCTGCAGGGTTAAGAGGAGGAGGTAAAGGGTGCCTACAGTGCTAAGCGTATGCACAATCACCTGAGGTGGAGACAAGAGACCGAGCCCCCAGAATGTTGGGTTTGCTCTGGCCGTTTTCCATTCCTTACATACCGGTTACCGCGAGCAGGATCAGCCCCAGCCATGACTTTCAGCAGGGACACAGGGGATGGAGTTTAATACTATTGGCATTAACTGACACGTCGGACACAGTGTAAGCATCTATTTCTAAAGCTAAAATGGTCAGTTCATAGGGCCAGTGTCTAGGTAGGAGTTTATTAGAATAAGTTTTTTTGAATTTGTTCTGTGTATTATTTTTTTTTCCCATTTAAATGCAAGTGAAGTAATGGTAGATAGTCTGTCAGATGCCTCCATTACTAACACTCGGGAGGAGGCTTGGTGTCTTGCCAGCCGAGTGGAGTGTTTGTCACCTTACCAAGGTAAGCTATCACTAATCTTCTGTCACTATTACCTCCATATCCAGACGCTACCAAGGTGGTAGCCGGAAGGAGCTGGGTAACCATCAGAATCGGTCCCGTCTAATGTATGGTCCGCTTCTGGGGTGGCTGCAGGCTGGTACTCTCTATGAATGAAAAGGGACCAGTATTGAATGGACCTTCTATTCGATAGTATCAGGCTTGCAGCTTGTTGGTTTTATCTGGCTGTTTGGAAACTGAGAATGGACCCCACGTTGTAAATTTTTTCAAAAATCATGGTATTTATGAGGATTCTAAAAATGGGTAACCGCCTATACATCATTACAGCGAATCTCATGTTTAAGATTCTTATGTGAAATAAATACATTTTTAGTAAAAAAAACAACAACAAGGAGTTCTCCCCATTTTCCATACTAGCCAAGGAAAACCCCACAGCTGCAGCCTGAATACCTATCAGAATGGGAAAACCATTGATATTTATCTCTTTTCCACTTCCAAAAATTACCAGCTTACAGCTGCTCCAAAGGTGATCTTCACATTAGATGGGTCCACTTCTAGACGGTTTACGCCACCTCTGGCCTTCTTCCCAGTACCCCTCTGGTGCCTGGCTACGTGAGTGATATAATGATGGCAGGGGGTTAATGTCAGCCTTGGAGTAGACAAAAAACAGGTGCTCGGCTGAACACCAACCCTGAGCCTAGTAATGAAGAAGTGTCTTCCAGATACCACCATTACTATCACTAGAATAAAATGAGAACCCCCACAGCACACACAAAAACAGAAAAAAAAACCACTTTAAATAAACACTCCCCGACACCCAGCCCATGCGTAACCATTTTTATTAAAGAATAGACGCAATGCTGAGCTGACAATATGGTCTAAAAACAAACCCAGGCATTTCGAAACACACCACCTTACAAATGGGGCATCACCCAGATTTCGACGATTCTGAATAGCCTATTCAGTGCCTGGGAAAGCTGGATGACATCCTCACAGCAGGTGTCCAGGAAAGCTGGGAGCCTGCTGTCGGGGATGGGTGCAACTCGGCTTTCCAGGGTGCTGAATAGCCTACACAGTGCTGTGGAAAGCTGGGTGACATACCAACAGCAGGCGCCTAGGAAAGCTGGGTGCCTGCTGTGGGGGATGGGTGCCACTCAGCTATCCTGGACTCCGCATGCTGAGGGGATGTCAACCAGCCATCCCGGGGTGGGCAACTGAATAGGCTATTCAACATCCTGATTAAATCTGGATCTGGGTGCTGCTTCATTTGTATAGTTTGGTTATTTTTTTTTCTCTTTACAGGTTCGATGTTTGGAACTACATCGGCCAGCGTTACGTCTATTTCTTTAAAGCTGAATGGCACCCATCCCCCACAGCAGGCACCCAGCTTTCCTGGATGCCTGCTGTGGAGGGATGTCACTCAGCATCTGGGAAAGCTGGGTGACAGGATTAACAGCAGGCAGCCAGGACAGCTGGGTACCTTCTGTGGGGGATGAGTTCCACTCCGATTTCCCGGATGCTGGATACCCCACCCAGCATGTGGATGTCTGGGAGAGGGGGCAAGCGGGGTCAAGGAGAGCGGAGGTGATTGGAGGACAGGTGGGGGGGGAGTCGGGGGATATGGTATGGGAGGTACAGGAGGGAGGTGCCACGTGTGGGGGGGTCAGGTAAGTAAGTGAGGTTCAAGTAGGTTCAGGGACAGGGGGGGTATGTGGAGATCTGGGAGGAGGAGGGGGGGGGGGTCAAGTTGGGACCAGGGAGGGAGGTAGTGATACCTCCCTCTGCTTCTTCTGGATTCTTCTGCCGTCTGCCATAATAGGGATAACAAGATGGGCGGGGGGACAAAAAACACTTCTGCAGCAAGTAACATCAGGGGAGAGCGTCTTTATGACTCTTCCCCTGTGCCTTTGTTCCCCTGTACTGGCCACCTTTGATGGAGAGATATATACACCCAACCGATTCATGTGACCGGCCTGAGCGCAAGACAAGGTCAACAATTCAAATATTTTATAAATGCGTTAGTGAACAACAATATGAATCAGCAATGACGAGACACACTACAAAGCTTAAAACCCAAACCTTGATCATTTTATTGAGATAAAAAAATGATAAAGAGATCAATGGTCAGCAGTGAAATAAATTGTGTAATATATAAAAATATACTTTCATATGTTATGATCACGATTATGTGTACCACGCGAAAGAAACGATGGAACCGCGGCTGCCTATTATGTATAAAATACTATGTATGAGTCCATGTACGAGTCCTTTTTTTGTTACGAATACTTTTAATCCACCTCCTCAATAACGGGGCCTGTGCTGCTGCCCTGTCTTGCTTGGGCACTGCAGCTGGCACCAGGCATTCCTCCTGGCATCCCGCTTGCCGAGGCTCCTTGGTACAGTTTGCTGATGATGGGGTTGCACACCTTCTCCAGCTCCTTCTGCTGATGGACATACTCCTCTTTCTCAGCCAACTGGTTCTTGTCCAGCCACGATAGGATCTCATTACATTTCTGCACAATGCTCTTCTTATCTCCAGGACTTATCTTATCCTGCACATTGCCATCTTCCACTGCACTCTTCATATTGAAGACATAAGCCTCCAGAGAGTTCTTAGCCGCTATCTTCTCTCTTTGGGTATCATCATCCGCCTTATATCTCTCGGCCTCTTGCACCATCTTGTCAATCTCCTCTTTGCTCAGTCTGCCCTTGTCATTGGTGATGGTGATTTTATTTTGTTTACCCGAGCTTTTGTCCATGGCAGAAACATTAAGGATACCGTTGGCATCTATATCAAAGGTCACTTCGATCTGTGGCACCCCACGTGGGGCTGGGGGTATCCCGCTCAGTTCAAACTTGCCAAGAAGGTTGTTATCCTTGGTCATCGCTCTCTCACCCTCAAACACCTGGATGAGGACTCCCGGCTGGTTGTCGGAGTAAGTGGTGAAGGTTTGCGTCTGCTTGGTTGGGATGGTTGTGTTGCGTTTGATCAGAACAGTCATCACTCCGCCAGCTGTTTCTAGCCCGAGGGAGAGCGGCGCCACATCCAGCAGGAGGAGATCCTGGACCTTCTCGGACTTATCCCCAGTTAAGATGGCAGCTTGCACAGCAGCTCCATAGGCCACAGCCTCATCTGGATTGATGCTCTTGTTCAGCTCTTTCCCATTGAAGAAGTCCTGAAGTAGCTTCTGCACCTTGGGGATGCGCGTAGATCCTCCGACCAAAACAATCTCCTGTATCTGAGATTTGTCCATTTTGGCATCTCTGAGAGCCTTTTCTACTGGATCAAGGGTTCCTCTGAAGAGATCAGAGCACAACTCCTCAAAGCGAGCCCTGGTGATGGCGGTGTAGAAGTCGATGCCCTCATACAGAGAGTCGATCTCAATGCTGGCCTGGCTGCTGGAGGACAAGGTTCTCTTTGCTCTCTCGCAGGCCGTCCTGAGCCTTCTCAGAGCTCTCTTATTCTGGCTGATGTCCTTCTTGTGCTTGCGTTTGAATTCTTCCACAAAGTGATTGACCATACGGTTATCAAAGTCCTCCCCTCCCAGATGGGTGTCACCGGCTGTGGCCTTCACCTCAAAGACACCGTCATCAATGGTGAGAATGGAGACATCGAAAGTGCCCCCTCCCAAGTCAAAGATCAGAACATTACGCTCTCCACGGCCTCCCTTGTCCAAACCATAAGCGATGGCGGCTGCTGTGGGCTCATTGATGATTCTCAGCACATTCAGACCGGCTATGACTCCCGCGTCCTTGGTGGCCTGACGTTGGGAGTCATTGAAATAGGCGGGTACGGTTATAACAGCGTTTCTGACTGGGTGACCCAGATACGCCTCGGCCGTCTCCTTCATCTTCAGCAAAACCATGGAGGAGATTTCCTCAGGAGAAAACGTCGTCTGTTCTCCCTTGTATTCCACCTTCACTTTAGGTTTTCCTCCATCGCTCATCACCTTGAACGGCCAATGCTTCATGTCAGACTGCACCACCGGATCGTCAAACTTGCGGCCAATCAGCCTCTTGGCATCAAAGACTGTATTTTGTGGGTTCATGGCCACCTGGTTCTTGGCTGCATCGCCGATCAGTCTCTCTGTGTCGGTGAAAGCCACATAGCTGGGGGTGGTGCGGTTGCCCTGGTCATTGGCAATGATCTCTACTTTGCCGTGCTGAAAGACACCAACGCAGGAATAGGTGGTGCCCAGGTCGATGCCGACTGCAACTCCTTTGGCGGACATTTTGGTGGTTGTGCGCAAATAGAAGGTCTCCTGGAACGTCTGGTGTGCTGCTGTTGGTCTTTTCTCTGCTGCTGTGTGCGGTGTTGTAAGTCACTGGCGTTTCTCTCTGCCGCTGTCTTGTATAAGTATCTCAGCTTCTCACTGATCCCAGCTCTGAGGCTTCTTCAGTTCTGCCTGAGCTGCTGCCGTCATGTGTATTTATACTAGAAGCGGCATTCCTGCCTCTGAGGTATCAGCCAATCAGCTCTGACCGCTCCACAAGCTGCCGCATCTCCATAGCAACAGTTCCGAACATTCACGAACCTTCCTCCGCAGTCAGCCAATCACAGGAGAGCTCTGGTGACGTCGTCAGGTAAGAACCTTCCAGCTGATTCAAGAACATAGAAGTTCTGACCAATGAGATTTGCCGGTGCTGTGACGTCACTGGGCGGGAAGCTTCCAGCAGCTGTTATCGGCTGGAATTCTCCCGGTGTCTCCAGCAGTTTCTCAGACGCTACTGGTGGTGGTGATGGTACGTTCCTCGGTGTGTGAGGATCGTGATTAGTGGCACATTCTGCCTTCATGCTCCGCTGCTCGTTACTTCACTGCCAGCCCCTGAGAGGCTGCACGGAGTCTCCATAGGGTAATAATAGTGTCGGCCGCTGATTAGGAAGTGCAGCTCCCCCCTCTCCTCATAGTGGTACAGTCCTTACAGGGACTAGAAGACGAGAGAAAGAGCCGGAAGTATCCAGAAGCTGCAGTCAGCGGACGGGACAGGAGGCTGCTGTATAGTGGAGGAGGGTGACGGTGTATATGATTATATAGGCTGACAGGATATGAGTCTCCATCAGGGTTAATAATCCTTATCATTTCCACCCAAGGCAAATCAATGCACTTGTGAAAATCACTATTATGTGTGAACAGGGTAATAACAACCTCATTCTCGTGCATGAGATGCAGTTTGTCACCAAATTAGATGCAATTTTTTGGTACAAAATTCCCCGAAATCACAAAGGGAAAGTTTTTCCTTTAAACAAATTTTAAAAAAATTTTGGATTTTATTGGATTAATAGGGAAAATTAAAGTGAATAATAAACTACATTACAAGGGAAATTAGGGGGCAAACGGGTTGAAAACAACTTGAAATCAAAATCTTTGGGCCCCAAAAAAGGGGAAAAATAGACCTTTTTAAAAAAGTTTCCCTCGCAACCAAAAAATGCTGCTTTGTGGCCAGGGGGGTCCCCCAAAGCCCCCCAATAGGGTATTTCACACTATGGTAATGGCTAGGGTTTTAGGACGTTTTGGTCACCATGAAAACAGGAACCCGGCGATACCCTGCAAAGCGCCGAATAGGGCTGAAAACTGAACGTAACCCGCATGGGTAGTTTTTGGGTCTATTTCCCAACGGGGGGTAGATACGGTTTTTTTTCTCTAAAATAAGCCCTAAAACTTTGTCTGCCAAAATTTTTCCTTATGGGGCCCCCGGGTTACCGATTTTATTACCTCGATGGGTACCCGGGAACGTTGCCATTTTTACCGAACCCCGTCTTAGAACGTCATATGCCTGCAACCTCATTAGTCTGTAAAACAGTACAGGGGCAATACTGACTTTATTTTTAGGAGGCGCTATGCCGCTAATCACTGCATGCACTGCAAAAACTGTGTCACGGGGTGCCCCTGCAACCCTCCCCGGGTTGCGGGGGCATACGGCCCCGTGCGGCGGGGGTGGGGTTTGCGGGGGCCTTCTCCCTCCGCCGGTCCCCCTCCCCCTTTACCCGGGGTAAAGATTGTAGCCCAAAAAGGCTTCCTGTCCTTGTGGGGTTAAATTTTCAAAAAATAACCCAAAAAGGGGCACCAGAAACAAATCACAAAATGCCCCGTTGCTG